>PVMI01004609.1:0-13918 GCA_008528875.1 Aulacorthum solani | reverse complement strand
ATGTATATATTATACATATATTATAGATAGGTACAAGTATATAATATGTACTCGGTAAACGAAACGTTTCGAATTTTTTCGCCGAACTAGCAACATTTTGCTTTCGTCAAAATATAATGAATAACCTCGATCTATAACCAGCAGCGAACTGAAAATGCTTCGTATTTTAATTATCAAACATTAAAACGTCATCCCAAGTGATTTTATTGTCCCATTAAAACGAGTATAATCTTATACGCGTCACCGAGGCTGGGCTAATGCCTGCTAATGCTGGGTTAATACGAGTTAAAGTTATAAGTTAAAAATTGCATTTAATTTTTTTTTAATTTTTACTTTAGTTTCTATTGGGTTTCCTCGAATTTAACTTATAACTTAACTTAATTATTTTTAATCAACTTAAAATAGATGAATTAAAATTTCATTTTAATAAATCAAGTGAATTTCTTTTGTTTTCAGTTTTATTGTTTTTAATCGTTTTCGTTTTTATATCGAAAAATATTTTGAGAAATTTTCGGTGTGAAGTTATTTTTATTTTTGTAGTAACTAAAACTTTATTGTAGCACTATTTAAAAATACTGTACAACACTATTATAGTTTGGAGCAGCTAAAAAAATAGAGTAGGCTAGTGTTATGAACCAAAAATATTAACTTTTTTTTAACTTAATTAAAAGAATAAAAAATGTATTATGTAGATATATTAATTTTGAACTTTTTCTTATTAATGTATAATAACTTAACTTAACAGAGTTAAAAAAACTTTACTTAACTTTCCTATAACTTTGCACGTCAAACATTAATATATTATTATTATGTATTATCATACACGTACCCATACCATAATATAATACCATATAATTATAATATTTAGTATGTATTGTGACATACTTGTACCTACTCTAACTTTATATATTTTGAAATTTTAATGTTTAATACTACATACTACATATTATTATATGACTGAGCTATATAACTAATGTACGGTATTGGGTGTTATATATATGCGGTTAAACATATATAACACTAAACANNAAACATATTATATAGTATTCATGCGATACTTCGGAGTGCTTCAAAATGTTTGATAACACTGCGAAATGACCGAATATGCAAGCAGGTTCGATATCGAGTGCAAGAAACCGTAATATGTCCAATAAATTGGGGTTAGTACAATTTATAAATCAGTTACTTATATTGCGACTCAGTACCCTAAAAATATTTTTGAATTTAGTTTGCGGGATATGAGACTAAACTCATAAATTCTTATGATAACCAACAATATTTTCAACTATTGTATTGCAACTTCACTTTTTTCTGTGTACCATGCTTTCATAGACACATCGGTTTATTTAACGAAAAAAAATAACTGCTTCAAGTGTAATACCTGCTTCGCTGCCCATTGCAGGCCTAATATTATTTTCGATCTCGCTTCCGGAAAACCATCTGACGACGACGACGATCGATGTTACGTCGGAAACAAAACGGGCGTGTGCTCGGCGAGTTCGCGACTTTATTTTTATTATTTTTTTTTTTTTAAAAACGACCTCGCCATCTATACATAGGTATATTTCCTCGTTTTTTGATCCGAAAAAGACTCGTATCCGGCAGGTTCGTCTTCCGCTAGTTTACAATTATGTGGCGGCGGCAAAGAGCGTGATATATAGCTAATATCATTTTCTGGTGCACTCGTCGTAAAAATGTATCAAATCAAATATTACGAATTTGAGACTTTGATTTTTTTAAGTTTGAAAATTTCGTTATGATAATAGCCAATAGGTTTCAATACGCCCTACTCTCCGATCATACATAATATAACCTCTTAATATATTTATAAAGGATAATTTGTAAAACATTATCGAATCTAAAGAGTTGAAAAATTATTTATTGCATACCACTCATACTTATTACAAAACCAATCGTGTACCACTAATGACTAAAAACAAACCTAACCTACTGGTATAATCGATACGTAAGAAATTCGTGCCTAAATCTAAAATAAAATATTATTACATAACGAAGACCGTTAGCGGTTTTTAATAATAAGATCTTTTTCGCCGACAAAAATGGTTAGGACCCTATATAGATATACCACGTGGCCATAACAATATAATGAAACTAGTTTCATAATGCAGATGCAGTGAGTATTATTAATGTCATTATTATATTAATATCGTGTGGAAAAGTTTTATTTCTAATAGGCAACTTTTTTTTTGTTATTTATTAAAAACTCTTTTCTCTGTCATATTATACTATACACTATCTGGCATCTGCACATAAAAGCATCAAATGTGCAAAAAAAAATTATTTCAAAATTATTCAAATATAAAATTGTATTTTTGTACAACGTGTTATAAAAACAGAAATTATGCTTTTGTTATTATTAATACTTATATCATATTATCATATAATTATTATATATTTTGCGACTTAAGGTATATACTAATTATTATAATAGACACGAACGGGTTGAGATGATTGAAACATCGAATACACGTCATAATATTGTATTTATGATTTATGTTTAACCTGCAATGTCGCTACCAAATAGTTTTTAATTTTTCTGTTTTCATCAAGACTGTAGGTATAACTAAAACTTTTTTTTAAAACTGTATAATTTTTTTTAATTAACAACTGAAAATGCTGTAACATTAATTTTAGAAGAACCCATTATGTATAAAAATATCAACGTTGGTTTCATTAATTTATTTTTTAATGATTTTAAATCGTACACGGGATTTTAATTTTAACACAAACGAGTTAAATATAGTAACCGTTTTGATGAAATGTATTCGCTAAAATAGTTAAAAAGGTTCAGCTAAAAGTTTTAACCAATAAAAAATCACATCTCACTGTAGTAAAAACTATAAGATCGACATCATATTTCTACTCTTTTCCTCGCAATCTATATAAATAAATAATACTTCATTTATGAACTCTTTTGTAATACAGTTTATTCAACGTTAACCCATATTAATTAGACTTAGTTTGAATAATTTTTCAGAAGTTATTTCTTTAAACCTATACAATATATTACACCTATAATTATCGTGTACTTTACTTTAGTTAATATTACTAATTATGTAAATAGTAATAGTTATTACTAATTCACGAGTGCAATTGAAATATACAAGTTCAATGAATTTTAAACATACTTTTCGTAATAAACTATAATATTATACAAAGTGCCCTAGAATACGAGATACATAAACTTTTCCTGGACACACTGTACGTTCATATAATATTTTTTATTTTATTTAAAACTGTATGGAAACTATCATACGTTTATATTGTAAGTTGTATTAGATAAAGTTTTAGAATAGTTCATTTCGTGTTTTAGTCGTTTTATTATTTATTTCTACGAAGAGTCAGACCACGAAAAGTTTGCATACACAAAACACAAACTAGGAAAGTTTAACTTATTTTGATAAACTTTGTAAAAACAAAAATAACCTAATTCATAAAACAATGTTATTGGTGCAAAAAATAAAAACTAAATGGTTAAAAGCATAAGTAAACTACACCTTTTATAGTTGTATGAGTAAAACTAATGGGTAAAATATGTTACGTACCAAAAATTATGATTTTAATAACATAATGCAAGCGTTTAACCGATATTTCCAACTATTTTTTTATCTGTAAAGTATAATAATTGATTGCAGTTTCAATTATTTCGAAAAGTTTTTGAAAGAATCAACTTTTTATATTCGAATGATAATGATGATAATACCTTTTTATATTACAATATAAATAATAGGAACAATATCAATAATTCAATTCCACAGACTATACAGTATAGTTTACAGACCGCGTTAATTGATAATGATTTATTGTTTAAATTTTAAATCTTCGATGTGATTTTCACGTTTGAGATAAGCTGCGCAGGTTCTAAACACATTGGCTCTCGTGAAAAAAAACCTATATATATATATATATATAACCCATAGTAAATTAAACTCTATTTCCAACTCAAAATCAATATAATTGTTTGTTTTCTTTTCGAACTCGACGTGGAATGAAAAATACCGATAAATAAGTATCCCACGGGTAAAAATAAGCTGTATCGGATGTAAAAAAGAGAATAAAACGTTATCGATCATTTTCCCATTCCTTTCAAATTAATTCTCTCTCGCCTTTTGAGTGAATTGTTGCAGATCGCAGAGATCATCATCATATCCTCTTCATATCGTCTTTCTGTGGTTCCCTCTTTCAACTGCGGAATCTAAAGTGCTTTATTATGTCGGAATGCTTTAGACCGCGGGCGTGCATCGATGCTTAAAATGTTGATTTGTATTTTTCGCTATTCGTTTGTGTACCTACGCGTTAACGAAAATAAACAAAACACAAACCGACTATGGTACGTATAACACAAATAAACAATACTATTGTTATATAAAGTCACGCTAGCATATAAATATTATTATTATCTATATTTACTTAACATACCATTATGAAATCGTAAATTTAGGGTGAGTTTCTTGTACAGGATGGAGAGCACAGCTCGTGTATTCAACTCTCCCTCAAACCACTTATATTTCTTATCAAACATTGCCTAGTTACCAATACTTTTAAACGTTTGTTATAAATTATCGGGTGACATTTTTTTGCTAGAAAAGCTCTAAACGTTTCTTATGCCCCGCGTCTGAATATAATTAAAAATTCAACCAACTTCACCGATCGTTCTTTAAAATGGTGTAATTTATCTATTTAATTAAAAGTATACTTTTCTGACAAGTGAAGAAATGTAATCTGCAAATAGATAGGTACACCTGCTGTTGCTGCAGTAAAAGTTTCTTATGACTACATCTGTCAATTTTTTAGTAAACCAACCAAAAACAACATTTTCAATAAAAGACAAAACTAACCTGTCCGTTATTAGATCACTCAGCTAGTTATATTACTAAAAACTGAACCTATACAAATATAATATTACAATAAACCTATACCGAAGCTTCTATTATTAAAACCATCCTCGTCGCAAACGAAATTCTCGTACATAATAATATTATAATATATATGATGACGACTCTATAGTCGACCGACGGGACAATAAAATTATTGCAATAATTTTGCATATGGAAAGTGTAGATCAGCAGCACATTCCACACTTAAGCAATAGTATATTATGTAGATGGGTGCTCGCAGCCGCATCTTCGTGATCGAATGCGGCGAGAGGGGGTGGAGGATAGACTTCTTAGGGTTTATGCCCGGACACGTCCACGTAGTTTGGTCGACCACACGTAGTAAATTAGTCTAAATCTGCACGATGTCAGTCATGCCTCTGTCCCAGTCTTTAAACCACGGTCAACCAACGAGATGACGATATCATACTATATGTCCATATTTGTATACATATATGTCGTTAGGTCCGCGTATAATGTAACCATCCACTCCATCTCACATATAATAAGACTAACCGACTCATTCTACCCTCCTCCATGTACACTTACACTTAGGTATCACTAAGTTTATGTATAAAATAATATAATTTATCTTGCGCCTAGATGATATTTTATAAAAAAAAGTTTTCGCCTAATCGCGCTCAGAATATATATTATCATACTTTAACACCGTACAAATTTCGTAAATCATCGATCTGGCCATCTAAGTGTGGTTCATAAACACAAAACTTGAATTATATTATGTCCATTAAAAATACAACCGTTGTATAATATACAGTTATTACACTGTTTTTTTTTCTATGTACTTCCGTCAGTTTTTTCCAGAATTCGAAAAAAACTGCACGGTTAATTAAAGTTTTATTAATGAAAATAACTATTTTTTTATGCGTTTGCAGTAAATTTAATATATAAATTATGTACAATGTACATTAATCTTAAGTACATAGTTGGATAATATAATATAAACAACAACAAATTATTTATTCACCAGGAAAAAAATATTTCGTTTTGGAAATTAAATTATAAATTAAAGCAATATAGTACACTTCTAGTTATCTCATAAAATAATTAATCATCTGTTTTTTTAACCATGTATTTGTCGTAATATAGTGTCCAAAATCAAGGCTGGTTAAACCATATTATGCACCAAACGCCCAGTACCTAGAAACTATATATAGCCCTCATCCTATATGCAACTACCTACCTATAGTGTACTATAAAATATACGCTATATTATTATTTTTATAGACTTATTAGTTGTAACTTGTAACTAAAAAACTATTCATCCGAAATTTGATTTTTATAGATAGAAATACTCCAAACAATATTCCGCTTATGAATATTTAACTAAAAATGTATGTTGTCATTCACAAGAGTATAGAAAACTTAAGATAGGTACACCATTTTGTGCATATAATGTAGTTTTATAACCGCTTAAAATTATGTAAAAGAAATATTTTCAAAAACATTAGAGTTCTCTGAAATAATGAGTGTCATACGTTGACTTGATCACTCCGTATAAAGACTATAAAGTTGCTATTATATAGAAGTGTGAAAATCATGCTCTAGATTTGAAAAAAAAAGTGCAATACAAATGTGTACCCACATAGCTGACGTCGCACATATTCAACATTAATTTTAGAATAATTACCTTTTTCACATTTAATTGCTAATTTTTATATTTTTAGTGTGAAAATATCTCGACAATTTAAAAGATCATTGCATCACTACATACCTCGCCACTAATTTTTCATTCTCGTTTAAACGAAAATAATACTATAGGTTTCGGACAACGCACTCGTTGAGTTGTAGATGACAGAAATTAACGATCGATATAATAATAAAATAATATTTATTGTGTAGTATTCGTGTAATAACTAATAATATATTATACGTCTAAATATTTATTGCTGGGTTTCGTTTAAATAATTATACATAATGATGGGTTACATAATTAAACTACATAATTAAATTGTATACAGTGTATATAGGGACCACTATAATCAGACTTATGTAACATTTTATTTTTAACACCCAATTAATAACTATTACATGGAATCCCGTGGTACGTATATATAAGATTTAATAGAGTCAAAGAAATTCACTAGCTATACGACCATCTACGCGTATATAATATTCTGCACCTCGTTTTATATTAATTAACTATTTAATATTATACCATGGTATTACGCAGTAACTTGATAATAATATAATATTTTACAAGTCTTTTTTGTCGGGGTTTTATTGCACCCATGTACAAAATAATATAAGGAATACAAAAAAATACAATTCTCTACGAAATGAAAAAACCTTGTGCGTTTTGAATAAATCATACCTAAGTATACCTATAAAAAATATGTATAGTAATAATATGATCACGCAGTTCGCTGTCGGCCCGTGTCTAAACCAAAATGCTCGTATCGTCCCTATAAACCAATATTTTATTATTATTATTATTATTATTATGTGTTTTTTCCCTCCAACAGATCCCTTGCGTGCTAATGTAGCTGGCATGACACGTTTTGTTTTCCCGAACGCATTTTCCAAGTCGGACAATTATAACTTTATCCAAACCACACGGACACGGCCACATACCCGAAGGTACAATATAAGAATATTTCGGAAAACTCGGACTCCACGTGTGGTTAATCCACCGGGTGGAATTACTGGAATTATTCCAGTTGCAGCGTTGTTTTGATTAGAACAACCACCGCCGCCTAACTGTTCGTTTACTAAACTTTTCGTACCCGTTTAACGGTCACCCCATTATATATATAACTGTAGAATATGTATATATACGCAGGTATAATGATATAATTTATACGACCCAAATACACGATCCGGTCGCGATATCCAAGTATTCTAGAAAACTACCCCCTTCACAACACACCAGAGTTGTCTAATATTGTATGTATAACAACGTGGATGATGTTCAACTATCATGTAATATTCCCCATGTAATATTACTGGACTTTACTTTTGTCCACAGTGATTCCCGACCGTAAGGACAATCGTAATTTTACGCTGATCAGCGAACTACAAACGTGATATTGTTTATTTATATTTCATTTATTTCAATAGATCCGGCCAGAATATGAAACAGTAATTGTTATAACGATCAATACAGCAACACAGTAATATGAAAAAAAAAATAAAGTAATGGTTAGAATAATATTTACAGTGATAGGATCATATCATACAAATTTAATAATTAAATTAATAATAATAGTACCAATTAAATACAAAATTTCAACTTAAATTAATAAAAATATCAAGACGCATTGTGTTCAAAAGATTTTAGTGAATTAAATACAATATAAGTACATAATATGCATTATATTATGTGCAAGAAAAGTATAAAGGCCAAGGTAAAATCGTCATGTTGAAATTTTTGTCCTTAAGGGACCTGCACGTGACTTGTTTTTTTGCTCAAAAACATGCCTTATAGGAAAAACTCTCACGCCTCGTAGAATAATCCGATTTCGATCATTTTTTTTTTTTAAGAAAAACACTTCTTACAAGACGCATTGGACTTGGACTTTCAAAATTCTATTTCTATACTGCAGTATGAGAGGATTTTGAATATGAATTATATCTTATGTATTATATCATTTACTTACAAATCAAGTAGTTTGTACCATAATTGTAAACATAATATATACAAGTATATAAATAATTTTAACATTGGGTGGAAAATAGACGTGATGAATATTCTAGTTCAAAAATCGTATGGAGTAAAATGGTAAGAGCCTTACTGCCTTTTTTTCGGAGCAAAGTTAACAGTGGATGATAACGGTTTTTCATTTTTGGGGTAAATCGTTCCAACACCAATCAATATTATATGTGATACGTTTTAAATTGTTATAGTGAACATTAGACATCAGTCTTCAGTGGCAGTGAGAATAGCTATTTTATCTACCGACCGCTTCATGTAAAAGTGGGTGTGGATATGTTAATAATAGACTTGTCAATAATTTACGAATAATAAATGTACTTTTGTAAATTGGGTTTATTGGTGAGGGTTGGTGTGGGGGTTAGCAACCCACTTAACACGGAAACAATATTTTTTGGTGTGTATATTTTATTTTAAATAGCCACTTCATGGAAAAAAAAAGTTCACTGCACTGTCTTTACCGCTCTTAACAAAATCTAATCACAGATTAATTTTGGCTATGCGACCGTTTATATATTTTTTCTCGGAAATCAAAACATGTGCCTTCAGTACTATATACCGGTCGCTCTACGTAAGTGGTTATATTATTATTATGCCGAAGATAATATTTGCGAAGAATCGCTTTGAAAAAACAGTACATATAATATTTACACGAGCGCTTCGTGTGGAATACTTGCAATAATTAATTAATACATATAGGTACTTATAAGTATAATAGCTATCGATGATTAAACAACTTTCACACACTTTCACCAAGCAGTGTAACATACAGATAATACCTAAACCATTGTTTACCTATATAGTGCTGCTCACATTACACTGTTCGATTCGTGCCGAGTTCGAATACGATGTGTTCGTGACTCGAATAGAGAAAATATATTCGCGTTCAGAGTTAATAAGCCGTTTTTACAGTAAAAATAAAACAAATCGTTCAGATATCGAGCAAATATTATATATATAGGTATTAGGTATATATGATATTATGTTGCGCGACACGTCGCCAGGACGTCATGTCGCTATAATAATATTATGATTATTACTATTATTATGATTATTACTATCGTAATCGTTATATATATATATACCTTAGTTATATTGCAACGAATTTCGATTGTGTATATTCTAAATGTATATATATTGGAAATATGTACGTGTCAACAGCACTTTGATTCATTACCACTCGAATAAACAGCGAAGTAATATTATATAGGTACACACGTGCGTTCGTAGTATTATATCGCTTGGAAACCTGTCCTTATTATGCAAACACCGCGATGTATAGTATACACATAGGTGACCGTCAGTCGATCGTCAATGGTTGCACGTATGGTCCGACGCCGATGATGCTGTCATTGCCCGTGCATTTTGCAGTGTATTACTGTATACTCACTATACATTATACATTATAATATATATATATGTGTGCAAAAATGTTCAAAATATAATGTTTAAAATTGTCAATAAAGATCATACTATATTTTCTAATTATTGATATTTTTGTACTACGATACCCTCCCACTAGAGGAGTATCCAGAAGAGATACGAACTTTTGGTTTTCAAAAAAGAAAATACCTCTTTTGTGTGTAGATTATTTGGCGGATATTTTTTCGGGCGTTATTTTGACGTAGGTATCAAGATGGAAATTCGAACTAGTAATTTCTGTGTTATTTAACTAAGTTGTGTACTAACTATACTATAGATAATAGGTCCTGCACGATAATGGGTTTGAAAGGTATAATGATTTGAACATTTTAACATTTTAGTAATTTATATTAATCCATCAACATTTATAATTTGTAAAAATGGTCCAAGTATGAAATAAATATACAAAATATTACATTTATTTTGTATTTTTGTAATACAATTTTTATAGACTCTTATCTTTCGTGCAAACATTTTCATAACTGAAACTCTATTCATAACTGTTCTTTACTATTTTTTTTTTTTTTTAATTATCCATTAAATAGTTTCCCGTAAAATAGGGAGCTTCTCATTTGAAAAAAAACAAAAGTTTATATCGCTACAAGACACTCTTTAAGTAGTACAAAAAATCTCAAGAGCTTGTATATATTTAATAATTCCAAAAATCAGAATTTGAGTTAGTTAATTATTAGACGGGAAAAGGGGGTGGCGACCATGGTTGGTGAGTCACCCTGTATATAAGTTAAGTCGATATATACATGCATAATACATATATTATGTATATACAGACACATCCCAAAAACTATATAATATAGGAACACTTTGGAACAATACTCGAGCCCGGGCAATTTGATTATGTTAAAGTGTGTCCCCAACTTTGTTTTAACCTTGTTCGGTACACATCCACTGCTACGGTATAACACTACAATATTATTATATATATCTATGGAAGCGATAATATCATACTAAACCTAAATCTATATCATACGCCTCGATCCCCACGTCCGTCCCCGTTACAATGGCTGTGAATTATAATTTATAATATATAATATTGTCCATTTTCGACAGCGACGATGAACTGTAGTACAAGATAATAATCGAATCGTATTGTGTATAATTACATCTGTACATACAACCGTTTCTATGGTGTTGCTAACTTCCTCCGCTGGTATGTTTATTAAATTACATCTTGTTATCTATTCAACATCGTGAAGCACTCGAATCTCAAGTAAAAGTATTTAAATACTTTTCAAGTACCCGAATACGTATTTTAAATACTTTTAACAAACAAAGTACTTGGTTTGCACAGTATTTCAAATACTTTCTCAAAGTATCTGTACTTAAAATCAAATATGTACCTACTAAGTTTCGAATACTTTTTTATTTTATGTATATTATATGAATACCAATTCAATAGTGTTGAAACATATATGTAAAATAATTTAAATTTGCTAGAAGCTTTGTTTTTAATTTTTATTTACACATCACGTAGTTTCGAATGTACAGATAATCGTTTTCAAAGGCACAGCAAACCTGCAGTCATTTAATTCCAAATTACACTATAATATAGAAAAAGCATGTTAAAAGAAAAATAGCCTAACCTAACATATTCACCCATCGATCTTATAATAAAATTATAATTAATATCTTTACAGAGAAAAACAATTTTAATGTTGTTTCCCTACATTTTTTATGTTTTTATGTATAGATTATGTATTGTAGATATTGGGGGTAATTTAGGCCGAGTATTTAGGCACTGGTTTAATATTGTATTTACGAGTTATTTATAGATTGTATACAATATTATTATCTATGTCTTAAATCTTAATAATTGTACTGTTGTTTCTTGTTAGAATTCTTGTACTGAGTGTGTGGCTAAAGTCCAGTTGGATGAGTACAGCACAAACTGTTGAGTTTCGTTACCTCTATCATTTAAATATTTGTCACGGACTTCACGATTACCATATACCTCACTCCCTATATTGAATAGACTTAACTTGTACTCGTTGGCAGATCGACGTGAACTATGAAATAAATGTAAGCTTCCTTCGGAAGTTGATGATGGGTCTGTAAAATCACCCGAATTCGGAAGTAATAACTCATAACTTTCTATCTGAGATAAACTGCAATGTTCGATCTTTTCACCCATATCTTATTAATCCTTTCTGTGAGTCGTGACTAATAGTAAGTTTAACAGATCTACTACCAACTCATGCAATCACCCGATCAAGTCAACGATACGAATTGCCAATCAGAATCTATCTCATATTTCTAACTAGTCAAGTTTAACTTATTATACTTCTAAAAAAAATATTTAAATATAAAAACATATGTTTAAAGTTGTATATGTATTTAAAATAATGTAATTCTTAATAGCTACCTTAATAACTACCTGCATGACCGTGGTGTGCATTACAATTTAAAAAAAAACTACGAATATAACATAAAAGCGACCGAATTTAATTGCGAATTGCAATGATTAATAAGTTGGTTGTTAAATGTCTATAGCTGATCTGTAAATAATAATCTTATGATTTCTTAAATATGATGACGATCAATATAAGTTGCAATATCAATTATTACGAGTATTACCTACATCTGATTTTTATTTATTAACAGTAAACCTAGTTATCATTATTATTTAATATTTATGTACTTAACCGCATTTGCTAGTATTTTTTCATCATAACTTTATCTCGTTCTATGAGCCTATGCAATTCTGATTATTATACATAAGTTGTGAACTTTATGATTGTCAATGTTGGAAATTTCAAGTTTTAAATCAAAATGTGTGTATTTTGCAGTGTAAATAAATCGACAAAATCTGATGTCAATATATATGATTAACGACCAGTTTTCGCATTTTGTTTGACCTTGTGTTATATAATACAAAAACCAATATACCTACCGAATATAATATTATGTATACTACTAATAATACTTATAAGTATACAAGGTGTTCAAAAAATTTGGATACTTTTAATGACTGTTTGCATATTGTTATACAATTAATACCTACTACCTTCATAATTTAGTAATAACAGATAACATCGCTGTTAATTTATTAGGTAACATAATTAATCACCGTATTAACTATATCACACAAATTCAGCCTTCGAAACGTTCATTAATAAAAATGAATTCGTTCACGTTCACTTAATTTTTTTAAAATTTTTTTTTATAATAGGAATTACAATAGTATAATATAATATTAATCAATATATTTTAAACATTTATTTAATAAATTGTAAATAAATTGAGAGTCTTAAAAATAATAATTCAAATTCACTGAATATTAACGTGAATGTGTGAACGTAAATTCACAAACGACGTTCTTTCCAAACACTGCATATAATCGTTTATCATCTCTAATTATATTAGTCTAATGCGCAGATATATAGTAGTATTTATATATAATATATATATAATATACATAGGGTTAGGTTAACCTAACCTGCAAACTTTTTGAACACTCTGTATAAAATAACGATGCAGCGACTTCTCTGTACATAAACTGTGTGATATAACCTGCCTATTACTGATGTTAATAAATTGGAATAAGTTAGTGGTGTAACCTACTCCAATAAAACTATTGGAAAAAAAAATGCAATATTTTATATTATAAAAATACTTACCAATAACATCAATATCGTAGTAAAAGGGAAGCCATAATATTGGTCATAAATCATAATAACATAGATTATATTGCATTGACAAAAATTGCACCAGAACATTTGCTCCTATAAACCGGTATTATATTAAAGGCACTTTTATAGTTCAAGTGGCTTATTGACGGAGGGTCCAGAGGTAGTAGACCACCTCTCCACAACCCTCCAAAAAAGGATAACTATTAACTAAAGATATTTTAATTTTAATTTGATATTTTATTATAATACAATGTAGATGATGTTTATACAAAGACATTAAG
>PVMI01004603.1:0-15715 GCA_008528875.1 Aulacorthum solani | reverse complement strand
AACTCATTTTTGACGATCTCATTCAAGTTCATATAATTTTCGTTTTTCATAAAAATATTTATTGGTTTTCAATTATATGACGTGGCTCCCTTCGACAACTCCCGCGACGCCCCTGGCAGCCGCGATGTACAGTTTGAATACCTCTGCTCTATAGTTTGAATTTAATTTTTAAGTAAATTGGATAAACGAAGACCTTTACCAATAACCACGAGAGGTTGATTTATAATGGAACACAACGCCAAATACGATTTATGTTCATACTTTTAGTTTTCAACTTCAATGGTTATGTGGTCCTTCAAGTTACTCGCGGTTGAAACGAAAATCATCTGCTCACATGACCAATGGTCAACATTTTATGACTTAATTGCAAACCTTTGGAAACTATCCGTTTTTACAATAATTATTATAATAACGTGCAGGTTTTAGAACAAGTCAGTTTTTAATATTGATAGATAAAATCAATAAAATACAGTGCTGATGCACCATACCGTGATCTATTCATATATTTATTCACCACTATTTTAAATTTTTAAATGCACTTTTTTTTTTTTACTATTTCCGTATGACAACGACTAATATTATAATAATAATATCATAATAATAATGTCAAACATTGTTGGTTCTATTATACAATGTTATAATATGATCACAATAGAAGTCGACGTCGAGCGTACCTATTAATTACTGATAAAAATAATAATATTATACACACACAAACGTTTATTTATATTTTAATATCAAATCACAAATATTTGAATTCATTTTTTTTTTTTAAACATACAATGCACAGTTTGTCCAACTGTGATTTCCAATTTTTACATAAAATATATTTGTGTTTTTGATTTTTTATCGTATGTCTCTTTGACAAAAAAACAAATACAAAGTACCTATCTATTTCATATTACCAGCGAAAGGAGTATTGGATTTTCAATAATATTTTTATTTGCAAGTATTATTATTATTAGCTTTATCTGTAAACACTTTTTTGTGCGTTGAACGAGTTCTCAAAAACATCCATAGGTATGACATTCTCCATAATTCATATATTTATCGATGGGAAATCGAGACAAGTCTATCTTGTAAGTTTGATTTTAATTATATCATTAAATTATATTACCATAAAATGGATTTTAGTTGAACATTGTCTTATTTTGACGTGTTGGTATACCTTATTTAAACGCAGTAAGGTACATGTGGCCTGGTGTGGTGTGGTGGTTTTATTCAGTCACGAATCGTGTTGTGAGTGCGAGCATCGGTCACTAGTTCCCGGATGGGTAGCCTCCCGTGCTTTTAGTGACAAATCCCCACCCCAAACACACACACTGGTGTTTTGAACCAACCGTAAGCTCCCCCTACTACAAACAGCTAATGGTCAAAGTTACCAAGCTTAAGATTAATAAAGAAATAAAAAAATACAGATTATTATAAATAATAAATTATTAGCTTTGGTAGTGTTATAAATAATAGCAGTGGCATACAAAAGTAAATTCAATTTTTTGTTTTTTTAAATTTTATTGACCTTTCATTAACATATTTTAATCTGTAGGCTTGACTGATCGACATATCATTAGCATACCATTAGTGGGTAGTATTATAATTGTAATTCGTTCTGAACCATTAGCAATTAATACGTAAAACTGGTATTCGCAAAATATGCAATAATTATTATTTCCAATGGCCAGGCACTCACTCAGACATACATCAAACACACATTTACTTCAATAACACTTTTTTTTCTATCAAAATTAAATGTCCTGTGGAAAATAACATTTTCATTCTCGTACACGCGCTTTTGTACTTAACTATTGACGAAGTTGAGTTCATAACATATACGCACACAATATATGTGCTTGAATATACATATTATATAAAATATACGAGCGTCAAGGGTAAACAATAATAATAATAAAAAAAAAATGCATAATTCCGTAACGCTTTTTCTAAACCTTTATTGTACTGCAGCTTGTTCTGAACGCTCGTATTGATTATACCCACAATTATGTTTTTAGACTCGTTTGAAAATATTTGTAGCTGGCGTGCATAAATTACAAACGTTATTGTATCTAATGTACAGGGTAATGGCGAAGCCATAATTTTCGTGAAACGTGATGTCTCTTGACCCGTTAACATCCGTTGTAAATCATTTGTTTTATATGGCTCTATGTACACTTGAAGCCTTTTTGGAACACAAAATAAAACAATGTTATAATTTCAAAAAAAATAATTTTGGTTATATCAAACACACACACACGCACACACACACACATAGAACTTTCAGTATACAACTACTATAGTTTGACGATTACAAAAAACACACACATATAACATACAGTTCACTTTAATTTAACGTATCTATTACAATTATTAATGAATGCCTACTATAGAGTATTAAGTGAATAAATCTCAACAGTTCCACAATAATACAAAATTTTTTTATATTACAATATTGGTATATCTTCTCGAGATTCATAAAATAAGTTCAGTGTTCCATTAGAACGAGTAAATGGACTATAAAAACAGAAAACCTAAAATTATTTTTGTACAACAACTTAACATCATCGGAGGTTTTCCGATGATAATATTCAAACAATTAAGTTATTAGATACTGTTATTACAGGCATACAAAATAACCACTGGTTAAATGATTTTACAGTGTAAACTATTGTGAAATATAACATAACATTTCCGTAATAAAATACCATAATTTGTTTATCAAAACACATTTCGTGTCGTGCGATAATATTTGTGTTATGCATAGTTGCGATACGTCGTTGGTCGAGCTATTAATATTACAATAATATTCACAAGGAAGCAATCTATATAGTACGGTAATAACATTACTTGTAACACGACCATTGTACGAAAATTTAATCTTAACGAGTGCATAAAGACGCCCTGGTGGTCGTCGTAGATTTTCCTACCATGTATGGTTCCTCAGGGTCCGTGGCGCCAGACACCGAAAATCGGCGGCGGTCTGCGAGAAATTAATGTATGCTTGAAAAGAGGGGGGAGTGCAAAAGGATTTATTTATTTTTCCATAGGGCACGAAAAGTTTGTGATTCAAACTCCATGTCATAACTCCGAGAAAATAATATCTCTCGAAAAGCGTATCATCGTCGAAGAGCAATAAAAATATAATCGGTTTGAGGTACATATTATTGCTATTAATATATATTATTATAAAATTGGCACCAAAGATTTAATGTCACTCTGGAAGCCGTAGTAACGGCGCTTGGAAATTTATAAACATTTTAAAAAAAAAAAGTGGGAATTGAAAGAGGTATTGATTTTAACGGATTTTTAATACTCGTCGTGTGTTGAACTATAACCTCATAGACTTATCGATATTGCGATAATATGGTAATTTAAATTTCCCTAACCGGAAATCAAGACGAACCGCGACAAGGTCTCCCAGTGCAGTATTGCCGACGAAATCCCAGTTGATAAATTATAACATAATATCTTCGAGGATTTGTGCTGAGTGGATTTCATCCGAAAACGGCACGTGGCAGCAGCTATCCCGGTGATCAATCGGTGGTAATCGCGTTTGAGTTTTATCGAGCCGCCGTGTCTCCAGAAAAAACTAATCGAATTTTATTATTATTATTATTATTATTATTATACTCACCGTAATCGCATTAAGCGACCGGTGGGAAATTGAATTTAAAATTTTCAACACATCGAAATTTCCCTTCCACGCCTTTCGACGATACAACCGAGTTTATGCTTGCAGTAGTGGCTCGTAATCCTCCTACGAACTTTACATTTAGTTTCCTGCTGTAACGTTATTGTGCACCGATAAATACAATGTTCGACCCGATGCACCGGAAACCCGTATTATTGTTTAACCGCACTATACGGCCACGGTTGATACTATCTGAAAGCTGTGGTAATAAGTTTCTCGACGAGACGTATTCGAAAGAACATATTATAAGTGCGCCTAACTACTGACATAATAGAACGGTGAATTATAATAATGATCGTGCCAATATCGACCAGAACCTATGGAGAAACAATATCAGGAGAAACAAACTAAGAACCACGGTAGATTATAGAAATTAATTGTAACAATGAACAAAGTTGCTTTTATTGAATTACAGAAAATAGATAATACAATAAAGATAAACGATGTACCTACCTATGTGAAATGTCATGTGGTATCATCAGTAAAAATAGTTTATTGTTTACAATTAAAAAAATATACGATCATTTCACATTTGTATGCAGTGGGGTGACATGTGCACATCTTTGCACCCCTTGATAGGAGCTCTTGAATGCATTGTATTCTAAAGCTCACAGTTCGATGCATGTATTGTCGCAATTTTGTTTTGTGTACTTTTAAATGAGAAAAAGAAAGTTGATTTCGCATTTTTTTGAAATTTTCCGATTTTTAGTAGTTTTCTTAATTCTTAGGGCAGTTTAGAGTTTTTGGAAACAAAATAATATGAATGTGAAATTTAGTGTTAAGATTCTAACATGATTTTTTTACTTATAATAGGTCATAAAATATGTACTCATAATAATTTAGGATTATAATAGTACCGGAAAACAGTTGAAATGTCATCTAAACCTAGACAACGAGTCTAAAGCCGTATCTTTAGAATTACTACATTTCCTGTTTAATAATCTTAAATCAGTAAATAAATACATTTCAACACTTGTAATTTATTTTTATACATAAAAAAAAAATGTTCATACATTTTAAGTCATTTTTATTTTAATGCATTTTTGAGTCATTTCCACAATTTTTCAAAGGCATTATTTGAGAATTTTTAGGAAATTAAGATCCCAGCCTTTACCTACGTAAATGTGCAATATAATATACTCACAAGAGACGTTTCATGAAAGTTGTCGGTCGAGAATACTCGTTGGTCGCGTATTCAGCGATCGAGGGGCGTAATGTGTGATGCCTATGCTTTATGGTGGCTGGTCGGGTGGCGGGGTAAGAGAGAAGCCTCTAAAATCGAATTGCCTTGGGATTTTATAAGAAACAAAAGAGAGCCACTACACAATGATATCGTTGTGCGAATGTGACTGCGATGGAAGAGGACTGCGAAAAATTAAGTAGCTCGCAAATAGCGGTGCCACACGCGATCGCCATAATTTCAGACGATCCGAACGATCAGGACAGGAAACGTTGGCCCACGCCGACCGTCTCTCAGCGAATATATATAAATAGTACCTACACACATATATATATATATATATATTTCAAGCGGACCGCCGCCGGAAACGAATTTCGAGACCGCAGAAACACGGTGAGACATTAAGCCGTAGTACGTACATTTCGTTTTCAGAGAGAAAATCGCAAATCGCTCAAGAAAATCCTTTTTTGCCGTTTGTATAGTAGGTAGATAATATTTTATTAATACAACATACAGCGTGATTCTTTCAAAGGTTTTAGCCATTTTGTCGAAAAGTATTCAAAAAGTTATTGTAGTAAATATTTTACTAAAATCATTAGCGATACCATACCAGAACGAAATCCTCGTAAATTTAAAAACTATGTAAGGCTAACATTTTTTTTAAAAATTGTCTGACCAAGAATTTGAAAAATCTAAAAAAAAATGTGTAAATACATTTACCTATATTTTTTGAGGGTAAGGTGGTGGTTAACCTTGAAATCAATCACATTGTATACAATATTATGTAAATACATAATATATATCAATTATATTTGTCACGTTATCGATTGTGTGCACAAGTGAAAATGTTGAAATATAAATTTCAGAACAACTGTACTCGATTTTATTATAATTTACACCGCCAACATTATATAGAATGGCAGTTAAAAATTATGTATTATTTTTGGATAATTTTTAAACCGATTTAGATTAGACTAAAAATATTGTGTGATTTTATTTAATTTAGAGTGAACGTCAAAGTAGTTTAATTATTGCCAAAAATATAGGGCGCTGCTCAGACATATTCCTCATTTATATTTTTATTTATGATTTCAAGAATAAAAAGTAATAAACATTAATATTTTAACCTCCTTTAACTAGAGGCGAATTCGTCTAAACATATTATTATGAGTGAAAATAGTTAGATAATTATATTAATTATTATGTCTGTGATTATATTAATTCATAGTTCCGGCCAAACCTGCACTTAACTATTATTAAATTTAATTTTAAGAATAAACAAAAGTAATTTAAGAAAAAAATGTTACTTAGTAGTAACTAGTAATATTAATTTTTAAATTGATTTTTCATCCAACATTATTATGTATATTTTGAAATCAAAATTAATTAGTTTTTTTTTTAGAAGTTAATTAATTCGAAAAGATTTAACTTTTCATCTTATGGCCATCTATGCATATTGAGTGTTCTCAATTTGTTATAATTAACAAAAAAATCTATTTTTTATTTTTTCCAAGTAAAAAGAAGGTTTCAATCTGTTTTGTAATACATTTAATAACTTACAATTTACAATATCACTATTATACACTTTATTTTTAATCTTTTTCAATTGACAATAATTGCTGTAATTTTTTAGTTTAATACAAAAAAATATATAAAAAATATTACTTAAGAAATCGTCATAAACTTTTTTTGTTACCTATATAACAATTTTTTGTCGTCGTTGTATTTAACTTTTAGAGTAAAAAACTATATTATCATAAAATGTGTACTTCAGTTTTTAAAACATTACATCGAAAATTCACGTTATTTTTCTTATCGAAATCATGACGGGGAAAATCAATTTTAATTATAATACCCAACAGTAAAATACAAAACTTCATATACAAAATTAAAGTTATTAAATTAAAAACTGTGTAATTAATATAGACTGCATTATAATGAAACAAACTTCTCTTCTTATACATATTATAATAAGTGACACTCCAGGTTTTTCAAATGTACAAAACATAATATTATATGAACAAGTTATTCCAAAACATAATAAGTTTTTCCGTCATTGCTTATCAATAAATATTAATATACCTTCTTTTGATAGATATTCCAAAATGTATTTCCACTTTTGTACACCAAAATTGTATGGATATTGATTTTAGATTTTTTAAAGAAAAAAAAATATTATATTATAGTCGATGCAGCCAGTGATATATATTATTATATTCAAATTCATAATACTTTGTGGTACATACACAATATATAATATCATTCAAACAGGAACTTATTATTCATAACCATTTCAAAGCTTAAAGTTTTAAACAGAAGTGAAAATGTTTATTCCACCTCACTTTACTCTGGTAAACTTCAAATCATTTGTAATAAATAATTAGTGTTCGTTAAAAATTTGTTGGTTCAAATATATTTCATTATTTTTTATTATGTCTATAAGAATAAAATAATAATAAAGTATACTTAAAAATTGTGTTTAAAATTTAAGATAGTGGCGAGTCCGGTGAGTAATTTATAATTTTTTAAATAAAAAAATGTATGCATATGCTTTTGGTGAGTTGTATCTTTAATCGACTAAAAGAAAACCGATGATATTCTGTAAATATTAATTTACTGACCTAGGCAAAAGAAATACAAAGTTTAATTGAATTTTTATTTTCAAATTATTTGAATAATGTTACAGAAAAAATTAACTTGACTGGTATAAAGTTTATCTGGTTTTAATCATCAATAAAGTTAGTTACAGTCTTTTGTCAAGTCAGTATGGTTTCCACTTCAACTCTTAATGTAAAGTTCATCTCCTAAAAAAAATAAGAAATGTAGTCTAACGGCGATGCATGTATACCTTTCTCAGATAGAAATGTAAAATTTGTCGATTTAAAAAATTTATACAACATGTCCAAACCACCTGCCATTTGAACCGTTCTCCAAAATCCACTATTCGTCAAAAAGAATATTTGGCAAAATAGTTTCCGGTAAAATCCATAATCCGCCTAAAATACAGTTGGCCAAATATTAAATATTTTTGGTTTGTTTTGAAATTGTACGTTGAATCATGCGACATTGTCGCCTTATCATCCAATATACCATTACAATTGTATAAGTGGAACGTAATCGCTGTATTTTTATATTATATACCTTGACCTAATTGCTAGTTGTTTTGCACAGTTCATTTAAATAAGTTACTTGACATGCAATTTTATGATTACAGATAACAATTGAACTATAATAAAGATTTAAATGTATTATAATTATACCTATATAAAAACGATTGAGGTCTTTCATTCATTTCAGAAACAATGCTAATCAATCCAAATATATTTTTTTTAATTACTCGATTGATTATAATTTACTTTTAGTAAATAAAAACAACGAAAAAACAACCTTATTCGAAATGAAGGACATAGAATATTTTTATTATTGATGTAAAGTGCTCTGATGAAAAATGTTATCGATGAAATGTGGTTTACCAACAAACCTCGGTGTTCTGTATATAATATCAGCTTTGTGTTAATATTAAAAAATTATTAAACGAAAAATAGGGTTTTTCGCTTACAACTATTTCCGAGGGTCTACGTGGTGTGCACTCGTATATTGTGGGTTCTCGAGCACAATACATCTTCGAAAGATAGCTTCCACGGCAAGGAATACAGCTGTAATATATTATACGAACACTAACAGTGACCGAAAACCTTTCGGAGGTCACAGGTATCGGACCCGTCAGCAATGCCATCGTCGATCAATGACTCACCGGCGAAACTTCTTCCGAGAAAAACGATCCAACACTATCGAAGCAGTCGTTCGGGGGCAGTGCTGGATTAGTATCGTAGGTACACTGCAATAACGTTTTTACAATGATATTGGAGTCGTGGTCGTCGACGGTTAAGTACAATTCTTCGGCTGTCTTCGGTACAATGACAATAAATCGTTGTCGCCGGAACGACCCAATGACAAACCACTAAAAAAATGATATTCGTCCTCGTCATGATTTTATATATTTTTATTGTTCGAGCTGTAGAAGAAATCCAAAAAAAAAAGAAAAAAAATGGAACGTTACCGACACACGATAATTAACTGCTATGTCCGTTAAAAATATGTAATTTGTGCATTTGATAAAGTCAAAGAACTCTGCAGTTATGGTTTTAGAGCAAAATAATTGTAATTGGACAAGAAAAATAATTAACGTTTCGATCATTCCGATATAATCATTGGGACGATATCTATATTATGCAAATCACTGCCGCAAATCGGAACACAGTGTACGGGGAAACGGCAAGACCATATTTGGGAAAAATGAATTAGACGAACCACGCGTCTCACGCCATACATTACCTAGGTACTGGTAACGTACACTACGATCGTTAATATATTACACGTATCTACCTACGTATCAAAACGTCGTGGCTATTTAATGTTTGTGGGGCGTGTCACGTGTGTGATTTTATTTATTTTTCGCTATTTTTTCTATTTTAAGATTTCCATAAGTGCTATTTTTCCTGTAGGAGAAGAAACACGAAAGCATACGCAATCCTCAACAACCCCAACAACCACCTCCTCGCCACCCCACCCATCGCCGATCGCGGATGTCTCTCGTGATGTTTATTCCGTTGTTTAAATGTTTGTCTTCAAAAATTGTCAAGAGCGTCATAACTCTCTGCGCAATAATCGTATGTGTTATAACAGTGAGATGGTCCGAGTCGGTAATTAAAACTTAAGTAGTGTAAAAATTGTGAGTGACTCAAAAATTTCATCTTTCCAAGAAACTGCATTATAATATACTTTTAATAAAAAATACATTGTCCTCGATGATAACCCACTCGATTACAAGGTTGCGTTGAAATCCGACCGAAAACAGGTGGGCGTACGAATTAAGTAAAAGTCGTTCGTAGATATTTTGTCAATGGATGTAAAACACCTATCTAAGATCAGTTGGCTAAACGATTATTGCTTAATGTTAGTGTGCAGGAGAACAAAAAGTATGGAGGTGCCTACGTTGACAAAACGAACAAATTTATAAATCGATGTCTTAATGAATTGTGTTGACTCGATGAACTGTCAACATGCTTGGTTATAAAATCTTTTACGATAGCGCAGTAACCGAGAAAAATAAAGAATAAAAATATTGAAACACTGGTAATTTATCTTTTGTTAGAAGTGCACAATTAAATTAATTTTGATTGTGGTGCCCGCGTGCTTGAAATGTAATCTAATAGCGTACACATATCTACCAAATAACTGAGTTTGGTACATTGGAAACGGCTTCGTTTTGATTGGAAGTCAATCAATAAACCCGGGCAGATGATAACTGTCGGTCGACTTACAGATGGAACTTCAGACAAAAACCATTGTTTATCACAATGGTTCATTAACCGACACAGGGTTAACACGGGCACATGGCGACGGTTTCTTAAGAAGAAGTGCGCACCATTGTTTCTGCACAGCCCTATTATTTCGTATTATGACGAGTGGTGAATGGGATAGGCCGCCCGTGAGAAACTATCCCTTAGAAGAAGTTTTGAATAATTAAGAATAAGTGGAGCGGAAAATTATTTAGTGTACGTCTGACTCTGGGGTGAGTGATTGGATTTACGGTCTTTTGTGGGACCTTTGATGACACTTTTGCGTCACCTTTACGACTATTCCATAACCTAACATCCTCGCTGAACGAACACGATTAATATGAGGGTCGAAACGTCCGTGTACTGTTCGATGATGCGAAATAATTGACTGGTATTCGAATGTTCCAATACACTCGAGATTACTTTATTGTCGGCCCCGAAATGACGGTGACTAAATACTTACCGATTTTTGGTAATTTTCAATTTTTATTTAGGAAAAATTTTTCAAACTTAGTCTCTAATATTAACTGTCGAAATCTATTTTAAGACATTTAAAACAACATAGGTTTAATTATAAAATTGGTGTGAAAAATAATGAATAAACTATTAACTAACATGAACATAATATTATACTCTAATAATCGTATGGTACATACAACAAATATGTTCATTTTTACTTCGAATTTTTTTGTGATAAATAATAAATGAAAAACATTTAAATGTTTGAAGTTTAAAAGTTCTTTCCCGAAAAGTTGATATCCCTAGTTGGATCCTCCAGTAACCCCTGCAGCTTATATTATTTACACGAGATACTATAAAAAACGAGGTCAAATGAAAGTCCATAAATATTTATTTCTATGTAATGAGATTGTGCGGAATGTGACAAAAATATTTTTTGATTTCACAGAGAAATTAACTTCATTTTTTTACAACGTCAGGTAAAGTTTTAAGTCGATCTCTCAAAGAACTCTGGCGATCGGTTTCATTATTTTTTTCTCTAGGGCTCCAGCACATAGAACCTTATTATTATTCTTTTTACGATTCATATATATATATATCGATTTTATACTACATTTCTCTTATATTCCTCGGTTACTCGGAAGCGTTTTAAAATAAATCGAAGTCACCAGCAGGTGTGATACGTGAACGGACGTATACCGTGGTCGTAGGTTTGACATAATTTCAAACATCAGAATGACAAATGGTGGTGCAAAAGCGCAAGTCGGCGAAGGACGCGACACCGAGTATACCAAACATCTGAAAATTAATTACACTGTCCCAAATATACGGTCTTAGGGATAAAATGTATTATATTATATTTCCTTATATTTATCGCAATGCATAATTTATTTATACCTTGTGGTGATGTCGTTTCGGTTATAATTTTCAAACCGAACAGTGCTGGTTTCCATGCTGATGAGTGAGTATCAACTACAGTATTAAAAAAACTTTGTTTCGTCGACTTAAATAGTAATGTAGGTTATAAAAAATATGATCATTGACTTTATTGACTCATGCTTAACTCTAAACTTTACCAAACTGATAATTTCACAATATATCTACCACCTCCTCCTCTTACCAAACTCAATAAAAGAAAACACCACTTAATTTTATGGTGGATTAAGTCATACTCATGGCAAATTTAAAATATTATCAGGTCTATAGTATTGTTACATTTTCGTTTATTTCACATCTGATAATATAACAACTACGAGTTATATCTCATATAATTTAGTAATCGTCTTTCACAGCTTAATACAAGAACATCAAACATGTGGTTTATATAAGAATTTTAAAATATTGAAAATACCTAGGCATATTTTGTAAGATACAAGTTTATGTTTGACAAAATTTGTTTTTTGTATTAAGTTAAATTAAAAATAAAATAAAATCACAATTTCCATTATTCTTAAAAATGAATTTTTTTCTATTTTAATCCTCATTATTCTTACAAAAAGTATAAATTTGTGAACATCTGTATAATAATAGTATATAATTCACAATTAATATTTCCAAAAACACTTTGATTTGTATGGATTTTTTTTGTATTACAGATACTAAGTACTAACTTAAACAAAACTCTGTGCATAATTTCATTTTTTCACCAATTTTCTAAACGTCATTAGTAATAACAGTTTTATTATAATACAATTTTACAATCAAATAAGATTATTACGAAAAGATAAGAAATTGTTTTCGGTTTTCACAAGGCAAATGTTATGCCAGTATAAGAATATTAAAATCCATTCAAGTAAAATTCATCATTAAAGACTTTTCTTTTCAAAATAAATTAAACTTAATCGAAAATCGTACTTTGTATTTTTTAATAGTGAAATAAAATTCCAACTTCTAATTTTATCACGAACTGACGAAGGTGAAATTAATGAGCACTTATAATATCTATACCAGTTTTAATCGGTTTAAATTTTGTCAACTCCGATGAGTACTTTCAGTACTTAACTTTTGGGTACAAACTTCTCAAACATTTTACGTATGCGATTGTGGTTGTATTTAGATTCGACCCAATACGATATTAAAATCTTGAAACAATAAATTATGGGTATTATTACCATTAGTTTTACGAGGTTCGAAGTTGAACACAAATATTAAAGTATTTGAATAATACGTATTAATAATATAATAACATAAGTATACTTATTGCGAACGAACCATTTGTTGAAATAAACCATGGTAAAACTAGATTCCGTCGTAATGATTTTAGTAATCCGATATCACTACATAAACTCATTAAAATTCAGGACTAGCAAACATCGACGACACTATAATTATACAATGGTATTCAAATATAGGTACTGATATATTATGAGTTATAAGACAAGATTATTTTGTACTGTAGGTCTGATTGTTGTTACAATCACAACTACGGAGTCTTTGAAAATACATCGATTTACAGGATTATTCGCCAATTTTTTCATTCGATTCATTAAAATTCTGATTTTTTGAAAATTTAAGCACACATATTTTTCATATACGTCATACGCGTTTAATCAAATCCAAGAACTGTTGTTATGAGGGCGCATAAAGTGGAATAACTCGGAAACGGCTACTCCTTTAAATTTTGATCTAGATGCGTCGACATGCAGTTTCGAAAAATGAATTTAATCAAAGTTTCGACCTCGGAAATTACGCTGGTTTTAATTTGAAACGACCGTAATAGTGTATAGTACATTATCGTCTGTGTACGTGGTCAAATCGCTGGGAGTGAGTTTCCCGCAAAATCCCGGATTTCCCAGAACTACGTTTTCCCGGGCTCTGCGATGGCTAGAATCGTGACTGTCAGACACGCACCACTGGCGTTCACAGGTTCCGCGGTATCTGATTTCAATAATATTAATACATATGCCTAATTTGTAACCTAATTAGAATACGCGTTTTATAAATCGAGTCGGCTTTATAATAAACCACGATCGATTGAAACAATAGAAATGCGTNNACCTATGTACACGGGAACTTCGCACAATAATAGCTATTTTAATTACAGAACTGGCCGTCGTGTGGATTCATAACAAAAAGTGCAGCTATGCTGCCAGCGAGTTTTCTATTACAAAAGTTTTTTTTTTCCGTTTTAATGATCTTCAAGAGACCATTACAGTATCAAAAATCCGACAGTAAAATCGACTGCTTTCGTTTTCCAAAAGTACTCGGGTTTCTTTGTTCGCGGAAAAGCCAAGTTTTCCGCAGAATTTTCAACCTGAATTTTCTTCTAAACTATAAAGTGTAACTTCATTTGTCATGTTTTTTTTTCACTAACGAATTACATTCTGTGTGATTGTAATTTATAAAAGTCATACACTTCAAGATATTATGAAATGCTAATCAAGTTTTCCGTAGAACTTCTCTGCATTTTTTTGGCAAAAAAAGAACGTTTCGTGTTTCCATGATCAATGAGCCATAAGTTCTTTGAAAGTACGTTTTCGGTACAGGCAATTATGACTTTACGGATTTCATGGCGTGGTCATGTGTCACTCTGGTCAGACATTATGAGTATACTTTATATTTTCATCGAAGTCGTTTGAAGATAAAATACAATTTATACTATTTTTTCGACGATGATATCCACCATATATATAATATAATATATTTTGCAATCACCATAATGAAATCGAAATATCCGTGACGTACCCAAAAGCGTATAAGTTGGATGTTTTTTATATCGTATTTTTTTTCTGTTTCAAGGTCACAAGAATAAAATATTTTACTACTACATTTATCTTAATACTTTCTGGCATGCTCTGAAAGCATAATACACACTACATAGATTTGTTGAAAAAATAAAGCCCCAAAAATCGTGTATGTACATAAATTATTGCCAACAAAAGAAATATTCGATAATTTTCAAATAAAAATTATGTTACAATAAGTATGAAAACAGTCATCACTTACTCCTGAAAAAAATGATATACAATATACATGTATAGATTTTTATTTTATCTCAAAAAGTTATTATTGTTTTTTCCCTATNNGTATCACTGTTTACGATCGAAATCCGTCGAAATACGTACCGCATAACAATTTTGTTTAGTTTTCGAGCAGACTAGAATGTTGTTAAAATTTAACAATCAAAAAGAGCTCAATACTAATATCTTTACAACACGGTAAACATTGTATTATTTTTACAGGTAAAATTCTCTACCTGCATATTATGTTGAATCTAATATTATTATAACCAGCATCATAGCAATAAGTGGATGATATTTTTCTTGTCGATTTATTTAAAATTGTTTTATATTATGTTATATACATGCGTATAACTTGATGTTACTACCGAAATTACGTTATTTCTTTGCAAAAAAAAAATGCATTTTATCAGCAGAGATCAATGGATTTGAATCTTAACAGATATCTTAATATTATTATATAACATTAATACCATAGTGATGGCTCGATGCTTAAATTGCGCATATTAATATACTTTTCAACTCCCAAGTACAAAATCATATTTGTTTTTGAATTTTTGAATTCCAAATTTTAGTCAGTTATAAGACTACAAAACTGCACTCGATTAGGTCAAATTTGTATGTTCTGCGACCTTTTTTTACAGATAGATTGCTTCAATTTAAGGGACGATTTCCACATGCTCCACCGTGTAACCATCATAATCTTAAAAAGTGTAATATCTGTTCGGAGCAAATTTTTTACCGGGAAACCGCTTGTTTATGTGATCTACCCTTAACTGTCGTATAGAAAATCACATAACAGTGTATATTTCCTGTAATACAGAATAAATACTAGCAAATACATTTAAAAGAAAAAAATATTTTGTTCTTGTAACAGACAATATACACTGTTATATTATGATGTGTTGCACAATCTCTCTGTAAAAAAAGTACTCAGAACATACAAATATAAGCTACTGTCCCACATATTGTGGCAACCTAACCGAATGAAGTTGTTTAGTCTTATAACTGGCTAAAATTTAGAATTTAAAAATTTAAAAACAAACCGAATCTTATACTATACTAATATGTGCCGCGTATGCACAGAGTC
>PVMI01004601.1:192-22646 GCA_008528875.1 Aulacorthum solani | reverse complement strand
TTCACATTAAATAATAGCTAAGCATCATATCCCAAAAAATATAAGTTAAAAATAATTTTTCCGAACAAATCATACCATAATTATTATAATAAATAATTGTAGCAATCATAAAATATGTATCCGGGTATTTTATGTTATGTTATAATATTTTGAATTGTGAACTGAAATTATATGATACAATTTGTAGATATTCTAACTTCTGAGTCTAATATAAATGATAAATCCATTATTATAACTATTAACAGCGTTCTCAACACCATTTCTTTACCATTTTAAATTGTCGAGCTTATTTACTTGAGATATATTATTAAGTTTTACACAAACAAGCCGAGCACCGGCAGAGTTACCATATACCCATTGGCCATTACAGGTAAGAAAAAAAACTGGAAGAGTTTACGTGACCTTTCATTGCCTTTTTATACAACCGGTATTCTGGCGGAGTTTACAATCGCCCATATAACTTATAATACGTTTAATTTCCAATTACTTTTTAATCAAATTAGTAATTATTAGGTAATTATATTATATTTTCACAAATATAAATTGTATTCTTTACATATTGACATTAAATACATCACAAGTTTTTTTAATCCGGCCAATTAAAATCACAAAAGCTAGTTTTCAAAATTAATCTTGACCATTTTTATTTCCATTAAAATGTGAAGTCTATTTAAATACAAAATATGCTGGGCACATAATATGTATGGTTCGTTAACTAGCTTATTATAAGTATTATATTATATTATACTGAATTTATAATTTACACAGAATTGTAAAATCAAATAAAACGAAAGAGATTGCTAACCACTGCTCTATCATTCAAAACTAATTAACATACTATACTATTATGTCACATACAACTTAATTTCGTTTGACCTACAGTAAGACTAGGCGAAAAATCTGTAAAATATTTTTCATGGTAAAGACAAGTGTTGGTACTGTTATATAATATAAAATGTTAATTATTTACGACGCATAAAATAATAATATTAGTCAACTTGTTTTCCCTATATAAAAAAATTCTTATACATCTTATATTCGTTTAATCGTCGTTTGTGACGATTGTTTAAGATTTTTGTGAATCGTCACATAATTAGTTTGATGACATCTGGAAACAAATACTTTCTGATAAATTATGTAAGATTTGAGTGCGAAATATCCTCCTCGTCTTTGTTTAATTATTTTACCATGATGAATTATTGGCAACAACTTTCACAATCTAAATATCTAATAGAAACGATTATTAGTTGTTATAAAGTCGATTGGTTTTATAAAAAACGAGATGTACGAGTTTCGGCAAGTCTTTATAGTAAATTTTTTTTTAGATGGGTTTACAATATATTAATATCCTTGGCTGTCATAATTGGCTATACTCGATTTTTTTTAACCATGCTAAATTTGCAACAATATAATAACGCGTTTGGTCAAGATAAACTATTTAATTTTATGGATGCCCCTAAGGGCTTTCGGAAGTTTACAAGAGTATCACAATTAAATTTTCACCATAGAAAGCATATTAACTTAGATTTGTATCAGTCCTAATATAATTAATAATTAATCCCACCTCTTTTTATTTGATTTTTACGTGCATTTTATTTTTTTTATTTCATTATTGTATAACTATGTTCTATCAGTTTAGCGATAACGCTAATGATTTAAAATACTTTTTTATGTCTATCGAACATTTTTCTGAAACGCCTAAAGTGCATATTATTTCTTATTAAATAGATAGTATAATAATTAATCTACGAATTTGAAAATAAAAAGTATAGCTTTTTAGGATTTCTATATAATTTGACGTCTGAAAAGTGAAAAGGACTTCACAAGTCCTTTTTTCAACTAGTGCTAGCCATGTTAAAAGGCGTACCTACTAACTACCTACAAATACGTCTACTCTTCATTATAGGTTTGCTGCGCAAGTGGTAAGCATCACAATAATTTAATTAGCAGCCGAGCATTTTTTTTTTTTTTTGATAATAAATTCCGGAGAATGTATTTTCCAATGTCAAGTCTACATATTATTTTTATTATTATTATTATTACTATTAAATTAACGTCATTATATCATATTATACATGCGCGGTCGTGGTTCGTCTTTATAAACTCAAAGGAAAAACATCAGAACACGACTTGGTCTGCTAACGCGCCTGCGGAAATCACAAAAGGGTATACATATATAGTTATAGCTTACTTATATACTATAATAATATGTTCGTTCGAGAATTTCAGTTGACAAAAAAAAATTGTTTTTTTTTTTTGCTTCCTAAAATCAATGTATCGACGCGGCGTGTGTCGCAACGAAACTGTTGTCGAAATATTATTATGGACCGATAAAATATTATACGCTTCCGACGTCATCATCACTGTTGTAGCATCCCGATATAATACTATACGGTCAGTCAGTATACCTATAATCTATACATATATATTATATAAAATATATCACAGCACATCAGTATTCTGTCGTAATCGTCGTCGTCATCGTCGTCGGAAAAACACATTACACGTTGGCGGAATTTATCCGCGAGAGACGAACGAATATCATCGTACTCGGGACAGAGGCTCTGGATATAATATATAATATATATATATATACATGTATATCGTTATCAAAGTTTATTTTATTTTATTCTTCGAAAGTTTTCCTGTCCGTTAGGCGACCGATTCCGTTGTCGGACACGATGACATAATAATATAATATATATCTATCGACATATACTATAAAATATTATGAATACTGTCGGTCTAGTATGTCTATTCTTATCCTTATGTGCACTGTGCAATATGGATACGAGTATCATGTATGACGATGAAGACGAAAGGTTATCGAAATCCGCCTATAAAACGTACCTATCATTATTATTGACTATTGTGTCGTTTGTCCGTGACTCCGAGGCGGCTCTGTTACCGGCATCACAGAAAGTACATTTCATATTATTAATATGATTATTATTATTATGTACCTTTTCGTAGGTGTATAATGAAACGTTAGGTGCTTAACTGTAAACCTGTCGTTTTGTGGATCTCCTCTTATATTACCTACGTTAAGNNAGGAACGATCTATAGGACATTATAATATACCATAAATATGACGATAAAATATAAAAATCGTTGATCTTAGAATAATATTATGTACAATTACAATTATCTCGTGTTTTTACCTCATTCGGTGGACACGTGTTTATATAATATATTATATACTTCGATATCCTCGTCCCCGGCCAAACGGTGAAAAATGTCTAATAAACGAACTAAACGACGAACGAAACAAACCGACGATATCGATAAGAATATCCACGAGTATTAAATTATAGAAAAAACAATACAAATTATATTACGACGAGCAACGACGAAACGGCCGATGCAAACGTCCTAAAACGCGGAAAAAATAGATTTTGCCGTTAAAAATCGCGGGTTGCAAGGAAACCGGGACGATTGATTTATGTATTTTTATTTTGAAACCAACAAATTAAATGCACTTTTCACGCCGACGAGAGTTTTACTTCGGCGGCGAAAGCGGCGGCGGCGGCGGAGAAACGTCTGTTCGAGCGCACACCACGTGCGTCGTACTGACAATAAAGCGCCACGGCCGGAATCCTATACGAACGACCATCGTCTTCGTGTACTAACTCCGCGCGGCGGCGGCGGCGGCGGCTGTGGGTCCGCCTATTTTTCGTTTTCGCGACCATCACGTCGACGTCGACATCTCCTCCGGCGGCCTCCGCCACCACCACAGTGGTTATTGTTAATTTTCGTTTTAGATAATAATAATAATGATATTATAATACTGTATTATATAAATTATTATTATTAATAAGTTTTTTTTTATGTAAGAGTGAAGTGATTAAATTATTTTATAGGTATTAAGGACCCCTCCTCTCTCTGGTCATATGGTATTCAAATCTGAGGCCGAGCCAAACCATCCAATATAAGACCCATTCAAGGTTTCCAGTCTATACCTATGTCTACAAATAACTGGAGCCCCATAGTATATGACCAACGACGCATTACATAAGCATTTACAAATCCCAACAGTCAACGAAAATAGCAACTTATCACTACAAAAAGTTTCACTCCAAACTGCACTCAAACCAAAACCCTCTAACTTCCCGCATGTCCTCTATAACCATCCCCAACAACCCTCCAAGGAGGTTAAAAAAAATGGCTAAGAGAAGCTCTTGCCTAGAAAAAAAACGGTCTCCATAATATATGATTTTATTGTGCAAATTGTATAGGTTGTAAATATGCCATTTAAATAAAAAAAAAGGTATTAGGATATTAGATGCACAAAAAAAATTGATTATCACATATTATATCATCGTGCAGTATATATTAAGTTTCTAAACATGAGTTTAGAACACCTTATATCCAGTACATCCCCGTTGTATCCGTCCAGTAGTTACCAATAAGTACTACATATAGTTACGAATGTTGATATTAATTTTTACTTTTCCATATATGATATAAGTATTCATAATTCAAAACAAAAAAACTAGAAATACATTTAACAAGAGACATAAGATAATGCATAAAATATTTTTTTTTAATTTTTGTTTACAGTGTGCAATACTTATGAATTATGATAATTCTTATTCCTTATTTTAAATTTTAAATTCTTGGCTATAAAAATTAAACATTTAATAATTTTGTAACTACAAAATAACTTTACAATTTTGTTAAAATTTGTCAAAATTTGAACTTTTAAATACTTAAAAAAAAATTGTGCCTATGGTTCTTTGATATATCTAACAACTGCTATTATAACAACTTAAAGCCATTTCATACCTTTGTATGAAACTTTCATGTTTTTTTACCCAACGACCAACATTTTATTGACATTTATAGAAAAGAAACTAAAAATTTCAAATTCCAAATGTCTATAAATAAACTAAACAAGTTAAAATGTATAAAAATGATAAAATAAACATTTGATAAAAATTCCAAGTACCTTGGTTAAAAGTTTTTGAAAAATAACCAAATAAGAAAATCGCTGGCAATAAGAATTATTTGTTAATTTTACGGATGAATATCCAATGTCTAACGCTCGTAAAAAATGAATTTGACTTTTCGGTTAACTTTTTGTTTTTGGTAAATTTAGGAAAACTCAATAATTGGAATCTTGTAAAAAATGTCAAGCCTTTGACCCTTCAAAGTACCAACTAGATTCACTTTCCTACAAAAATGATGCTGTTAAAAAAATCGAAGCATTTTTACTGTCTCAAAAGGTGATGACAGAAACAAAAAAAACACATATCATTGTAAAATCAATTCATTCATTACTCATTTCAGCATCTAAAATGAGTGAAATAGTTATAGGCACTCGTTAATATTATTGTTGCAATATTGTGTAAATAATACTCCAGATACGTCGCCACGCTGATGTTGATATTATTTTTGTTTCCGTATATTAATATTGTATTGCTATATTAATTAATAAACGACCAAACGTGTTACCGTTCTGTTTTACATATTTTTTAATTTCACAATGCTATTTCTACTTACAGAAGTTATTAATCAAACGATACCCTGATTTATATATGCATATTTAACTGTTTTTCTTACATCATTTTTAAATGGGTACCTAAGATACTAGAAAAGGGGAAAATACTCTTCGAGAGCAAACTATTTTAATTATTTAAAAATATATTTTCCATGCCCAAATTTGGGTAGGCATAATATAAATTATAAGTGTTTGAATCAAATTTAAGAAAATATAAATATTTCTATTTAAATTGTTAATTCAATGAATTACCATCTAAATTATTGGTACATTTTTAATTTATCTCTACACGACTACATATTGTATCAATGTGTATAATTATAATCATTATTGCTAATCCTATACGAGATAACATAATCTATTATTCTATACTATTATTAGTATTATTAGTTATCTATTAGTCTATAAGAGAATTATTTTCTTGCACATATTATACTTATATACCTAAAATCATTTAAAGATAAAAAATATTCTTTTTAAATTGTATTATACAATGAATAAATGTAAAATACAATTTTCAATGTTGACATACTTTTACGTATTTTATTTGTAAACATATAAGACTTTTTTAAATTCTAGTTGGTTAAGTTGATACAAATTAATGAGTAAGTAAGGCACTTCTTTAAAATATGTTATGTTTAATATATTTATAACGTGTGGTTGTTCAAACATCTTAAATCTCGACAACAAGCTTTATAATATGGGATAACTTTTAAGTTTTCTTTTGAAAAAAAATTGTTAGGTACTTACAACTTATAGTGTGACTGTAATCTACACATGTTAATATAAGTATAAGAATTATTTAATAATATATTAAATATGATAACCACCACGTGTAATTAGTAATTACTAGTAAATCAATACAATTCTACAGACATCAAACATATCTATAACATATAATTCAATTTTGATTGTGTCAATAGGTTGAGTTATGCCACTACTAATAGGTATATTATATTATTACACCTATACCTATTATAGTTGCTATTGAATCAATTATTAATATTATACCTAATATAGAACGTTGATACAAATATTTAAATATAATTTAATACCTATCTGGAAAATGGTCGATATTCGAATTAATTATAACGGGAAAATAATACCTAGCCAACCATACAATAATCATTGATAGAATATAATCAAAATTATTAAAATATGTGTTATAGCAGCATAATAAGCATGATATTTTTATTTCTACTTTTTATAGTTATTCACTTATTCAAAAATAGTGATATTCCGCTGCATATAGCATATATATGGAAGATTATAGGAATTGTAGAGTTATAATTTTACATTAAACACATATGCGATTTAAAAATATAAGTAGGTATAACCTACACGTACACAATAAATGTGTTTCTAAAACTTAGTAACTGATATACTGTATCAGTGTGTCAGTAATCGGTACTGGAAATAATTATTTTCATATGCTCACCCGCTTCGTATATACGAGTACACACATCAACGAATTATTTAATTTACACGTATAATTTAGTTAGGCACGAATTTACTATGCAAATGCTGACTTTTTATGTTAAAATATTATTCAAGTTTATTTAATATAATACGTATACGCTTGGGCGTGTCACATAGCTGTCAAACTAGACTGATCCAATTCTACTTAAAATTTGTTGGAATTTTCAAAGAGAATGCATTTTTATAAAACCTATGCAATGTTATAATGTTATTGTTATAAATTACTATTATAACTTTGTTATTGATATGTTACAGACGTCCTGTACAATATATTTTTATTAATCGAATGATATTAATTGGCGTGTATTACTCGAAAATGTTTCTAAAGTTTAGTTTGGAAATTACTAGCAGCAATAATACACGTTTAATATGCGTAAAATATACAATACGAACGAAGCGAAGATAATGCTCACAGCAGACAATGGTGCCACAGCCTTACCAAACTATACGCGACTACCTATCTATGTCCCAAGATTTAACTCGATTTTTACAAATATTTATAGTTATAGGAAGGCAAGGAATTTAAAATGCACATAATTATAATAAACGTACATTATAATAAAGCATAAATACTAAATACAATACATTCAAAATATATAGCATAGGTAACACCAATGATAACGGTAGTTTAGAACCGTATATAATATTAATAACTATCAAAATAAATTTCAATCCCTAAACAATTATAGGAGCCTGTGAATAATATCGGCGACATGATGTATTATAATATTATATCTGTGCATTTTACCTTTACACGTCGTCCTTGACTTGTGTTGTTATGAAGACAACGTTTTGTCCGACCGGAAATGATGAGACTATCGCAAACTCGTTCCGCTAGAATTTCGTCGCACTCGCACTGCACACCGCTGTTTGATATACGCACTCCAATGACACGGTCAAATCTTGCTAACGGATAACTTTACCTAGTCTTAAGATTTTCCTACAGGCATGTTCACCCCAGGTACAATACAATATTCCTAAATCACCTTCACATCGGGTAAGAATTTTCTAGGGTAATCTGCTGCAGGCTCCCGGGGGAGGGGCATGATTTGGCTAGGATAAGCCCCCAAATACTTCTTTAGCCCCCCCTCTATATGGTGACACGACATTAGCTACAAATAAAATTATTGCCTACACTGGCATAATAAATATTAATAATCGTTTAAAACATAGTGTCACAGAATGTATGACATTTTTAAAATCGATAAGATGTATAAACTATGATTAATCTATAGACACAGTAGATGTAGATAATATCTGTGTCTTTAGAAAATAATACATTATCTATGAACCTTGCTGTTGAAGTAAGTTCTATCTAATCGAATAGGAAATGTTAGAACTGTATTATTCGTTTAAATAAACAAGAAGATGTCGGGTTGGAAGATTTAAAGAAACTATTATTGGACAAATCTGTCTACCAAAATGTATACCCACAAACTCAGAACTGCTACTCTCGACAATGAGAAGAATTAAAACATGGTTTAGAACTTCTATGCACAAAGAGAGATCTACAAATCTCTTTAATACATATAGAAAAAGAAATTTAAAATACAATGTTTACAGAATATATTTTAAACGAATTTTCTAAAAAAAAAACAGTAGATTTTCTTTTTAATAGTAAAATTCAATATTAATATTCAAAAGTATTGATTTTTTTTTTTGTTTTAGTTACTTAAAAATATTTTGTAGTGTATTTACTATTTTATTGTGTTTCTATGGGTGCATGCGGAGTGAGAACTCCCGTATCTCTTATTTGGAAAGGACTAAAGGCGAGTAAGTAAATACATTTCTAATAATCGTAGTTTGTTAGTGAAACATAATATAAAAATTCAGTAAGATTTCAAAAGGTATGCTGAAAGGGGTGTGGTTGGCGAAGCCCCCTCGAGTCTATTTGATATAAATTTCTCCAGCTAACCCCCCCCCCAAGTAAAATATTGAAATTGAGCCTATGTAGACAATACATACCCATATATGCACTAATGTCGATGGTTACACCGGAAAAGCCGCGAAAAAACGATTTGAACTAAAATCGAACGGCACAACGACGTACTTGCGAAGAAAAATCCGGCTCTTCCTAAGACCACAGACGGCGCAGACTGACCGACAAAAGAATGTATCGCGGTTTCCCGCTTGCGAGTACAGATGCAATATGAACCACGGTCACAGACTTTATACCACTCTCGAAGCGGCAGACTTTATACCACGGTGATCGTCGAGCGGCCTGCCTGTCATATATTGTGATGATTGCATTTTATTTTATGAGAAACGGCGCGGCCGCAGCACAGAGTGCCTAATACTACAGTAATGTTATACAGCGCCTTAAAATTCTCAATGATTCTCGACCAATCCATATTCGCCTCGACATTAGTGAGTGCGTAAAGTGTAGTGCAGAGTAAAAACATTCCGGCGAAACGATAATCAAAGCCAGGCCAAGATAAAATATTATGTCATGTCTCCGCGATATATTGGCGGCAGCCGGCAAGTGAGCAAAAATATAATATAGCTACCAGTGGCGCCTACTGTCCCTAAAATCTGTGGACACCCAACCACCAATGCACAAAACATGTTATCAATATTTATAATTAGGTATGCATACTATTTTCTATTTACACTATATTATAATATAATACCTATATAATATGTCAAGCAGTCGACCACTCACCCACCCCAAAATCATGTGTATCCGTCGATACACTCGAGGTGCCTATAGGATAGCCGCCACTGATAGCTCCCTACCCCAAATTAGTAAATTAGAACCGCCATACTGCCATAGCTCTAAGCCGTTACACTTTACTCTTGAATATTTATAATAAAAACGTTTATTACCGTACTAAGCACCTTATACATATATTGTCCATAGCCGCCTCCTATCCTGACAAACGTCCCTTTACAGTATGTACCTGTTGTATCGCGACGCACCCGTGCGACGAAATGTCTGCGCAAGTACATTATTTTCGTTTATCATTTATGCTGCACGCAAACACATAGATCTCTGGTTTTCAAGGTTTTTCAGCCTACAAAATACAAAGTACCTATAATATAAATTGGTTGGTAGTTGCTATTTACCTATCGTTTATAGAATTGTCATTCTTAGATTTTTATATAGGTACTTATATAACAATTTTTAAATACGATACCTACTTTTACGCCAATATTCTATTTAGTATCTGTCTGGTATTTTTTGATTAAACGATGGAATATAATTATAAAATGTCAAAAATAATATTTCATATGATGATCGTGTTAATCGTAGGTATATGAAGTTTTCACAGAACATGGTATTGGAATGCCAAATTAAGTATACTGAAGTACCTAATCAATGTAATAAAATTAATGTTATTACTTATTAATTTTGTATGTACATATTCTATACAAATCATACATAGGAAAATGTTTTCCAGACATTTATTTTCTTCCAGATATTTTCCAATATTTAGACCATCACGAATCACGATGTACACAGATATATTATAAAAAATACTATTTTCATAATATTTCAGACTTCTATAGTAGTAATTTAACGAAAATTAGTTCAGTGTGTTGTACACCAAGAGCGCTTTAAAGGTCTATTATTTATTAATTTATTCTGTAAACCCGTGCACGCTTTAAAGCTGAAATTTGTACTAAACTGATTTTAATTTTAAATAACGATATTTTTGTGTGCTCTCTTTCCAAGTAAATTTTGACATTTTGAAAATTTGACTTAAAGTTCCAGTATAAGCCTCAGTCGTCACTCGTCAATCCTTCCACTTCGAAAATCAAAAACACGATAATTATCTACATACCCAAATTGCAAGCAACAAGTGTCAGAGACACTTAAATGTGGAAAAAAAATCAAATTTTCAATTTTTTTTTCTTGTCGATATCTAGGTATATCGCCACTTACATGAAATGTCAAGCCCAATTTGGAAGATCATAAGACGCTACTTTTCCTTTAATATCCAAGTCACATCATTGACGCTTGAAACACGATTTTCCAACCCAATCCTAATTAAAACTAACACTTTCAAAATGTTTGTTTTGCAAAAATGTAACTTACCCATCTCGTAAACTTTCTGCACTAGATATGAAGTTCAGCTAACAATCTGTCCACCTCAAAAATGGAACACGCAAACTACATATTCAAATGGCAAGTTACAGGTCCAGTCCAGTTAACTTTCTAGCTTACTTTTAAAACCAGTCCCCTCGATAGAAAAATTAATTATTAAAGAAATTATTTTTGTGAATATTCCGCTGCATTGACACGAATGAATTTGCAAGCTAAATTTTAAAATTCGCACGTCATTCCTTCCCTTTAAAATCTAATTTAACTCGTCAAAGTAAGACGGTCTTTCTTTCACTTTACTTGCAAAAATGAATTCTTCCCAAATTGTTTTTTGAGAATATTTTACTTGCCGTTCTTATTAATATCCAAATTTCTTTTTGAAATTCACTCGAAACTAATAACCCCCATAAAATTAAAAATACACCATATACATGGAAATATCCAGCAACAGGTTTCACCAGCCACTCAATAGAAAAAATTATTTCCGACATTTTTTTTCTATATATATTAATCACTTTGATGCTAAATTCAACTTTATTTGAAACTTCTTCTCTCAGAAAATCAAAAATACATAGAAAAGGCAAGTATCCAATGACAACATGATAATGGAGGTGTGCGGACTTATCCTCCAATGGTTCTATTAGAAGAAAAAATAGTGATGGTATCTATCTCAAGTATCATTGTTATGCAATATTTTTAGAAACTGACATCAGCACTACTGGGCACAGACTATACTATGATATAATATATAATATATATGCATTAGGTAATAATTTAACAAAGATAACAAGAAAAAATATTTTAAATAAAGAAAAATTGATATTGTTCTTAACCAAAATAAAAAATTGGTAATGTTAGTATAAAACAATTAAGAAACAAGAATCTAATTTTATATATAACATTATTAACAAATATGTTAGTAAAAAAATTAATTAATAAAATAAGACATATATTCATGTATTTTATACAACAATAATAATATTAACAGTTATATAGCATAACTAATTATGAAAATATGTTTTAAAATTAAGGTTTGAAAACACAATCATAGGTTAAAATGTGTTATTATAGAAAGAATAATTTTTAATGTATTTCACAATTTACAGTATAATTCAGTTTTTAAGTTTAATTTTAACAAAAACCTTAAAATATTAAAACAAAATTAATAATCACAATAATATATATTTGAATTTAATTCACTATTTCTATTATTTAATAAATAGGAACCCACGTATATTTGTTGTGAAAGTATCAAAATTATTTTTAAAACGACATTTCATTGCATGTTGACCATTGAACTCAATCCTAGTGGTTAACAATGTAAAAGCATTATGCAATTTATCCATGACTGATGCATCAGCTTGATCATTGATCAATTGCATTGATATTTGCTGAAACTCATCCTAGAAACAAAAAACAAAAATAATGATTAAATAAAAATTCTAGTTTTAATAATTAAAACAATTTATTGACTGCATTATTGATTTGTGTAACCATAATAATGTATTGGTTATGTATGTACATAGCACATATTATTTCATAATGTTAAATTATAAAATTCTGTGGATAATCATGAATAATCAAGAGTTAACAATACTATATTCCACTCTGTGGCTCACTCAAAAAGTGGCCTAACCAAAAAACAAAGTTTATTCAAATCATAAAATATTTAGTATTCTTACCGGATAACAACATATTAGTGCATAAAGTGCATGACCAGTACTTGAGAGTGCATCCGAATTTATTTGACAGGATAAAATAAGTTTCATCAAAAACTACAAAATTAATCATTAATAAAATACAACAAAATAAAGATTATCCAATATACACAGATAGCTTACTTTTAAAAATGGTTTTAACAAATTAAATGCTTCATGCCTTGTACAGTTTTCATGTCCATACATAAATGAAGCAGCCGATTGTAAAAAATCTGTGCACATCGGAATGATTTCATGGCCAAACATAGTCAGACCTAATTCAATTGTAGTCAAAACTCCCTTAAAAATATTAACATTTTCTATGCATAATTTCAATGGAACCATTTCACACATAAATCCAGCATACTACAAAATAAATAATATACAGTTGTTATAAATTTAATAATACATTGATACATAAACAAATAAAAATATATAAACAACAGCAGGATACAAAATTGAGATATGAAAAATATCTATAACAAAATAACTCTATTATCTTCTTTCATTTGTATTTTCAAAATTAAATCTCAATGTATTGAGTTACATTTTAAATAAATAAAATTATAAAACAAAAACATGAATTATTTCAGTTAGATATCATTTTAAATTTAATATTTCAATCCTTCATTATTTTTTAGTTGGAAAATAGTAAAAATTTGTAAACTAAGTACGTCAAATTTAACATTTTAATAAAATGTCTATTATGTTAATCAAATAAAAATCTAACCTAACATAATATTGAGTTATTGAAAATTACCAATGAGTACTAATAGTACATTTATAGTACATTTATAGTACATTTATAGATATAAACTATAATTCTACACTCAATTGAATAGAATATCTTCAACAATGATTTGATGAACAAAAATAAACATAACACTTCTATTTGTTGTCTTCGTCTCACAAATGCGTAACATTACTCTTGGCAGACCACATGTAGCTTCATTGGTTTAAAAATGTTAGTAAATCGACCTCTTATGAAACTTGATGGTAAGAATACTATCTATGTTTGCATGTGGGTTTTTTTTACAATGATTCAGTTTCTAAATGAATTATGAGCATTTCTAACTTACACTATATTAAATATTCAAAACTTGCTAAAATATTGAACTATTGTAAAAAAAACTATTAGAAAAAACCCACATACAAACACATATAATGTTCTTACAATCAAGTTTCATAATATGTCGATTCACTCAAATTCTTAAGTTAACAAAGCTGCAAGTGATCTGATGAGCTTAAATTTGGTATGTTACACATTTGTAAGACAGGCAACAAATGTCACTGTAACATCCCCTTAAGTATTGCAGTTTAATTTATACACTGCTTAAAACATTTCAAATTTAACAATAATAAATACTCACTTTATAATATTGTAAGCAAAGTTCAGGCATTTTCAAGAGATCAATGGTCATCAACGGCAAAATTATTTGAAGCCCATAAACACAGACATCCCCAGCTGTTTTCCCAGTAGTAGTTTTTCCTATAATTACATTTAAATACAGTTATGCTCCAGTCAAAATATTAAATTAATATAATTTAATAATATTTTTATAATTTATTACCATCAGAGCTGAGATCTAAGACCTCTTTTGACATAACCTGAGTTAGAAGTTCTAAAAATACATAGAGATCTTGAAAACATTGATCTTCAGCATCAGAATCTAAAGACACACGATTAATGTTGTAGTGGGCATACATATCCACCATTTGATAACATGACATGTAGAACTTATCACTATCTTCCTATAAAAAAAATATGTAATACAATATAATATATCTCGTAATATATACACTGTGCATACAGTAACATTACTATAAAAATATAAATTTAAAAAATCAAATACAATTATGCTGAAAACTAGATTTAGTTATTAATTTTTGCTGCATGAATAAACTTTCAATTTAGTTTATACAAGTTATCTATTTATCATTTTAAATTTGTATAAATTTATAACTAATCACATGCACTTTGTTGCCGGTTAAAAATGTAAACTCTAAATACTGGACAAATGGCACTACTGTTAATATTTTCACTACAGATTTTCTACTTTTTAGGTAGATTTTCTTAAAATTGTCTTTTATACAAATCTTGTCCTGACGATTACAAACACATCAAATAAAGAAAATCAGCCAAATTGTCAAGCCGTTTCGAAGTTTAAACCGAACAAAAAAAAGTAACTTAATTTTATATTGATATGTATAAAAATGCTCTAAAAAATTAAAATTCTACTATAAAAATATAACCTCTTACCATTCTAAGAAAACACAACATTTTCTTGGAAAATTCAACAAAAAGTTGAATGATTAGGTGAACAATAATTTGATAATTATGATATACTCCAATCAAAGCTGAAAAATCATTTAGCATTGGATGTAAAATATCAAAAATAGTTGATGTGGTATTAATAACTGCTCCACTCGCCAGGCCAATACATTTATGGAGTATATCCATTATTTCTAATCTAACAGCATCATTATTATACGTTTTTCTAAAGTTGTCATCACCTAATATCTTCCTGCATTTGTTTAATGTTGGAGTGATCACCTAGTTAAAAAAAAACTGTATTATTGTATTATATAATATTAGTATCAAAGTAATCTGAAACACAAATAAAAAAATACTAAAAATCAGCATTTACGAAACATCTAACCATTTGCATCTTAGAGATAATGTCCATTGGAAAAAAATTCCATTTAATAAACACCTAAAATAAAACTGCCCACATAATATAGTCATCAAATGTCCAACCTATAAAATATTCAGTATCTATCCTATTTTTGATGAACAAAAATATCTAAATTTATAATTTTTTAGTTGCATAGATCAGTAATTTTCAACCTTTTTTATACTTACATACCACCCACAGTTTGAACATTTTCATGAACTACTTGACTAAATAATTTTTTTTTTCTATGCTTATCAAAAATGTGTACCCTCTATACGTTATTCATATATAGAATTTTGTTGCATTAGAACTACAATATAATATTAATATAAGCATTTACTGCATAAAAAAAAAATTAAATATGTACAATCATTATTTATATTATCATCATTAACACCAAACAAACCAAATAATATTTAATATGTATCCATTCCATTTTTTTTTTTTGTAAAGAGAGATGTTTTTAGCAAACCACCTTAGCTTTACGTTTACTACAAATAAGTGGTACCATTAGTTTCATAGGTACCAATAGATTGAGAAACACAGAAACATTGGCATAGAGAATCATCTAATTGGTAACGTTTACTTATTATCATTTATCTTTATTAATGTTTAATAATAAATTAATAATAAACTTTATAAATATTCCAGATTTAATAAAAATTGTGTCTATAGCTAAATATAATTTTAAAGTCAACAATTTCACTACATTTTAAAATGAAGTCTATAACAAAATCTACTTACACGAGAATAGTAATCTTTTTGTTTATCATTTTCGATAAAGGCATCTCCAGCTAAAGAAAATGCTTTATACAATCCTTTTTTTACTTCTGGAACTAGTTGATGTTCATGCACATGATTTTGTAGCTCAAATAATTTCCAAAACCCTTCACAATTAATAACAATCTCAGATCTAAAATAAATAAATCAAATAATAAATTTTAAAAAACACAGTTGATGTTTCTTTTTATTTTAATTTAAATAAAGTTAACAATATAAATTATTAGTTTATAATGTTGCCAAAAAAAAAAAATTTGATTCTATAGTAAATTAAAAATATTTATAATGTCAAACAAGTATTGCATCTACCAATAAAACAGTTAAATAATGTAGGTACATTTTTATGCTTATGCAATACTATCATACACACAATATCTACTTATTAAGACCTAGAATTCAAATAAATTTAAAACCCCTTTCAGAGTTTTTACTTCAAACTTTTTGGCATGCATTACACTATGTATTCCACCTTTCACTATTTAGTTAATATTGATTGTTATCTAATATATTTTGTGTATATTAACTGATGTTGTATCATAAATTAATTTATTAAGGTCATTATAAAAATTATGAAAAATTCAATATTTTATCCTCGATGAAAATATTGTTTATGTTTACCATAGGCACATTACAAAGGGAAAACATGGTATTTGTACATAGTGTTCCTAATGGCTTATGACTTAGAATACTTTCAAAAACATTTTTTGAACTTATAATTTTATTTTATTTATTTTATATATTTAATATTGTATATAATTTTTTATATAAGGGCTTTCTTAACCATATTTTGAGATATCGACACATCTAAAACTGTGATCACAATATTCAAAAACCATTAAAATCATTACTATTCACCTCAAATTATGGAACTTGTCTAAGAACCTTATTAAATATATAAAAAATTAAAGCTTATACAAATATTATAAGACATACTTGTGTCTAACATCTACCATAGACATTAATAATCCAACTGTATCTTCAATAAGACTCACATCAACATACAGAGGTGATTTAATATTATATTCAACTTTATTTAGTAAGTAATTCAACACCCAATTAGCAGCTTCTGTATGTTGACCAAATGCTTGCAATAATGGCATACTAAGCTAAAAGTTATTATTTTATTATTAATATTATTTAAGATACAAAAATATAGTTATTAATCTTATAAATCATAGTTTACATCATTGTAGTAAGTCTCGTTTGGCATCAAGTATGCTTGAAAAAATTCACGCAAAAACCATACTATAGTACCACTTAACAATGGACTACAAAGACTTTCCATTTTGGCTTCTATTAGCTTTTTTTCTAATTCACATAGATGAAATGCAATAGACACTAACCTAAGTAAAAAGCATATATTATATTCATTTTATAAATATAACAGTTGAATAACCAAAAAAATTTGTATTAATTATTTTACTTGATAACATCATCAACAGCTTCTGCTGAGCCAGGCACGTCCATAACCAACATTTGATTAGTAAGAAATTTCAATGTTAAATCTAAATTTACATTTTTACTCTGTTCAATACTATAATGCATGATTTCCGAAGGAATCATACTAGATTCACCCTCACTATCCACTGTGAGTATATGCCCTGAAAAAATCAATTTAAGTAATTTATGATTATATAACAAAACCGAACTGTCCAGACTAATTAAATAATTACCTGCTATAAGAAACATCCAATGAATGTCTTCATTTACAGCATCAATTTTCTGTTGAAATGACTCTGGCCACTGACAACTCCCACTAATGTGTACTTGTTCAATTATTGTTCTCATTTCTTTAATTTGACCTTCTATTAAAGTTACTAAAAGAGGTAAAGAATGTTCTGGAATCTAAAATAAAATAGACATAATTTAAAAAATTACAATTATGTTCACATTCAATACTTTAAAAAATAACACTAATAACTAATAAGTATAAATATGTATATTATACGGTAACCCTCGGCCCAACCTTTAAATATAAATAAATTATTATGAATTCTCTTTCATCACAACAATTCCCTATAAGACAAAAACTGGAAATCAATAATTCTATTTATATTTTGTATAATATATCACTAGATTTGACTATTAAAATGTAGTTGTTAAATATTTCTAAAATACTGTATACTTACTAGTCGTCCAAATATTCCTATATATTGAAGTTGTTCTTTGTTGACCACCCGATCATCCTCTTCATTTTCATTAAATTCAGTGTCGAGAGTCTTTGTACCGTTTGGTGGTGAAATGTGACATTTTAAGTAAGTGTTTAAAATTTGTATGGATGCACTCTTACATAATTGTTCTGGAAAAGATTGGTTACTATTTTCAATAATAGACACCCAGGGGCGTAAAATATTGTTGAATGCTTCAAAAAACATTTGATCATCTTGAGATAACTAAGGACAGTATAATAATAATGATAATAATAATACATTGAATTTAGCTTCATAAAATTATAAAAATTACTTTTTCTTCAGTAGCAGCACCTTCAGCAAACTGACACGTAAGATGAGTTGTATTTTCCAGAAAACTTTTAACTATATCTGGAGGAAATTGCATAAATCCTAAAGGAGTATATCCACTTATTACTCTCTTTATAATAGTAGAAATCCCTATTGATTCGCGATCTAATATTTTAACCCTAGAATTAAAGTAATACATAAGATTAGTATAAAAAAAAGAAAATAGAACACATAAAGAATCACTTACGTGGATACTAGTTTAATAAAATTTTCTAGATAATTTGTCATATATTTCATTTGTATATTTGTATCAGTCCATATATTACCATTAATTGAAGATAATTGTACAAGACAATTCAAACAATGGTGAGAAAATTGTGGTTTATCTCTTACCAACCAATAAATCTAATATTATAAAAAATAAATATATATATATAAATAAAAATCATAAAATACTTGTATGTAGGTATATATGATATAAATAGCATGACAGAAAGAACAGACAGATGTTATTAATCAACTTAATACATATTGAACTTAACCATTGGTAACTATGGACATAAGCATTTTGTAGGAGAGTTAAGGCTGGTTGAGGAACAAGTGTATGAGGGGTGACTGTGATATACATTAATGACAGTGGTCAACCACCACGCCACAACAGGCCTCAATTTGGATATTATAATATGATGATTGTTAATTTTTATATTAAAAAATTCATGAGAACAAAATGTATTACATATGTTGTTAATTACATTTGTCTGTTATTTTTAACACACCCTATGTATAATTAATAACTATATACTTGCATGAAAATATAAATCAACAGTGCTAGGATTTGTTATGATATCTTTCCATTCTGATCCCAGCTTCAAAATAGGGCTATTTTCAGAATTATATATTCCCTCAAACATTCCAATCAAATATTTGGGCAGTATTTATTTAATTAAGGAATACTATAACTAATATTTGTAATAATAATCAGAATAAATTATTAATTTAGAAAAGCTTTAAATGTTAAAATGGTTTTCTTTAAGCCATAATGTTTATTCCTTGTTAAGGCTTACCAGGAGCAAAATTTATTATAGATTTCACACCTGTGTTCTAAATAGCTTTGTTCAAGAATGACAGATTATAAAAAAAATGTTGTAGTTTATAAAAATACTAAATTTAATTATGACTTACTTACTACAAATTGATTAATGGATGTGATGTTCAAATGATGGAAACAAACCCAACTAAAATAAACTATCAATTTTAAATGCAAAAAATTGAAAAAATAACTTTTTTATCATTAAAAACTAAAATACTTAGGCATACGTAATATATTAATTGTAAAAAGGATATTGTTAGAAGAAATGAATCCCCATACTAAAACAGATTCACATATTATCAGTAAATACTTAAGAACAGTCAAAATATCTACTGATAATGGCTGAGGAAGATTTTGTATTTCATGCAAGGCACGGGTACTGAATACAAAAATACGCCTTAGATCTCTAGCCTAAAACATGAATCAATAAAACTATTTAATAAGTTACACTTATAGTTTGAACAAATAAATTAAATAAGTTGTAAATTATTATTAATTATTATTATTAAATTATTATAAATTACTTCAAATTCTTTTTTTGCAGCATAATGGGATTCCCAAGTTAAACCAACATCAGTAGATTTAACTGTAGTAGAATATTCTTGCATTAATGCCAAAATTATAGAGCAACCCAAAATTTGCTGTAATTGAAATACAAATTTAAATTAAACATATACAGTGTGTTCAACAATAAAGGTTGATAACAAATAACAGAAAATACTTATAAGTATACAATATATACAATAATAGTACCTACATATAACATAAAATTGAATTTGTACTGTTTTTAATTCACAGAGATTTATTACACTCAATCTTTTTTTTCTGTGCACGCATGGCAAAACAAAATATTATATTTTTTAAATGTATATTCATTTTTTTAGTTTGAGTTTGAATCACATAATTTTTTTCAGCAATTTAGACACATTAACTATTAAGTTATTTACTTTTTTAAAAATTGACTGTTTAAGAGCGAGTTCAATTTTCGAGTGTTAATTGAATTTTTTGATCTACCTACAATTTTACAAAATACTTATGTGGTTTCATATGATGTATTGAAACTTTAAATTATTTTTAATTAGTCAATCTTTAGATTGAAAAAAAAACATTCAGACTCAAAGTTCTGTGAAAAAATAATTAAAATTCAAACCAAAAAATGTTAAGTTTAATATCAAGTCTTCCATTCAATAAGAAAAATCAGAATTATATTTGAATATAATGTACTCAAAATATTTTGTGTAATCTTTTTCATTGATTATCAACAATATACCATAGATACATAAATTAAATATAATAATGTGCAAAGCAGCAAAACATAATTAAACTAATTAATTTTATTTGGTTGTATTTTACTACTTAACTATTAATATTTTATAATACCTATTTATAGAAGACTTTATATTTTACCTTTTTTAGATCTCCATTGAAAATTAATTTTTCTACTTCATCTAAAATATTACTTCTTTCTTGGCCACCGTCTTCAACACTTCCTCTTTTAATCATAATTGCAATCACCTTTTATACGTAAAATAAATTAGTTTAAATATATAAATTGGTAAAAGTTTACTATAGTATAATTGAACACATACTTATGTTTATCAAATTTGAATAGTTATATTATTAATTCATGCCAATATTACAAAGACGTTACACCTAAATTTGTTTCTTAAGTCTTACAAATATACAACTTAGCTAATTTTGTATTCAGTAGAACCAATTTTGAATTTTGTATTGTCAGCCTTAGTATAAGAGTGAATTATTATCATCTATTATCAAACTTTAATTTAACCTTTACCCTTAACTAACAATACCTGTGTTAGTTAGTCAGTTTTTTACAATGTTTGTATTTTAAGCAAGTTATGAACATTAAAATATTGCAATTTACAAATGATAATAAATTATTTAAAAATTGAAATACCGTTAAAAAAAAAACTTTACTAAATTTTTACTACTTTTTTTATTAAATTTACTCCAATATTGAAACTAAGAACACAAAATTGGTTCTGCTGAACACAAATTTGCCATGTTATAAGTTTGTAAGACTGAAACTTACTAGTGCTTATTTTGGTATTGAAATATTTTAAAAATAACATTTTTATATAATGCTTAGTTGTTAAATTCATAAAAAAAAAATATTTTTGAAAAAAACTAAGTCATTATAAAATCTTAAAATGTTTTTGAAGAACATTAGTTACATATCAATAATGCATTCAACCTAAAATCTAATATTATGCCACACTTTTGCTCCGCAAAAAGTTTTTAAATTTATAAATGATATTATATTTTTCAATGTTGAATGGGATAAGTAGAATATAAATATTGTTTTCTTGAGCATTAAATTGTAACCGATATGTTCTTCAACAAACACTATGTGCACCCCTATAATAAGTTTCAATTTTGTTTATCGATAAATGAGTAATAAAAAAAAAAAATATGAATTAAGTATATTACAATAATCATATTTTCATATTAGTTACCTGTAGTATTCGTTCTCTAACAAAAGGAGCCATCTTACCATCACGCATGATAAATTGAAATAGATATTGTCTAAGCTCATTCTTTTGATCTTGAGATAACAAAATCCAATCTCGTATGAGTGCATCTCTTAATGTTCCCGCAGTCTCAAATAATACAAAATCTACTTTACTGCAATCTAAAAATACACATACATAAATAAATTATCATAAAAATTGTATAAAAGATATTGTAATGTTTAATATTGTAATATT
>PVMI01004571.1:0-12424 GCA_008528875.1 Aulacorthum solani | reverse complement strand
ATTGTTTGTGATATGACTTAGATTTGTATTTTTACTCTCTACAATTGTGTGCATATGTGTTATTAATGTATAATGTATATGGAAGAATTTTTGTTTTTTTTCGGGGGTGGGGGGGGTAGACGTTTCAGATATCCCGTTTTTTTATTTTCTTAATATGGTCACCCTAATGTAAGCACAATTATACCTGTAGGGAATAGCTCGAGATCTCGCCTATAAGTTTATGACGAATATAATTGTTTATAATAATAATTATCAAAATATAGTTTTATTGTGTTGTTACTTGTAATATTAGAGTAAATTTACTAGTCATTAAATTTAAAATAAAAACATTTTCTGTAAAAGTACATTGACCTTTTTATGATATAACAATTTTTATTTCTGTGAAAGACATAAGCACCAAAATGATATTCAAAAAAAGGTCGTATCGTATCGTAAGAAAGCGCCAAAATCTGAATTAGATTGGGTAAGTCCAACAGATATTAAATTTAGAACTATAACTTTCAAAAACTCCAAACGTTTAATCTTAATCTACAAATTTATTATCTGGCTAAGATAGATTGTCACGATTGATCAGTTTTGTGTTATAAATTATAATGTATTGTTAGTACTTATTTCGTAAGAATTCGTGTAGGACCTACACTGTAAGTTAGAATAAATCAAACAATCTTTTATAATTATATTTATTTGTATATATATTATTGACAATTGTTTAAAAAATCAAAATATTTATTAAAAAAGATGTATACATATACATATACATATACCTTTGGCACTTATGTCATAAGTTTTGTATAACAGGTATAAAATATTATATTAGCTCTTATGTCCTACAATTTTTGGCTCAAATGATATGTAATTTTTGTACCTTTGGCGCTTGTCATACAGCCTTTTATTTAATATATGTAAAATATTACAGTTTAAAAATGCTTATTAAATCAGAGAAAAATTGAAATATTGTGAAAACGTCAAAGTATCAGCACAGCCACACAGATAATGTTCTTAACTTTAAGTTTGGCAATATATCATGAATCTAATATTAAATCTAACAACACAAGATTGGTTCAGCTGAATTCGAATTTGCTCTATTGTGAGTGGGCGAGTGCAGTAAGAAAAAAAATATAGTATACTGCTGACATCCTCTTGATATTATAATATTATCTTAATTCGTGGCATCGTCCTTTAATAGTTATTTTCAACAATAATATTATATTAGCTAACACTGTAGTTTCTTATATTGTATTGTAATTTAATTTTGTTATAGACAAATGAGTTGGCGTAATATTCCCTTATCTCTTCACTATATAGAGTATCACTGAAATGCAACGAAAAAATGTTGTGAGATGTAAAAACTGTTAAAGTACAAGCTTAAGTGGGTGTGAAGCAGCTTCGCCCCCTACGAATCTAATTTTCAGAAATGTGTTCAGCACTTCCAAAAACTAACAATTTTATTGCGCCTATGATACCTTATCAAGTGTTGGAGTTTTAATGGTAAATCAAATAATCCCAAACTAGCTGAATTTTAAATATAGGCGGTAAGCATAACATTATCTTATAAATAGAAAACTAACAAAACAAATACACGAGAGAAAATGTTAACCATGGTAATTTATTAATTCAAACATTTTGAATTACACAACAATTTATGCTAAACCAGCAATAATGTTTTAATATATTACTATCAGAAAAACCCAATAGGAATACCCGAATACGTTATTCGTTATTATTTGTCCGATCAATTTTATTCGATTTGATATAATGTTATTATACTACTAAGGCCTTAGATACTCCTGATAAAAGTTTATTAATGGATGTGTTTTCATTTTTGAGCTATTTAAAAAAAATAAAAATAAAAACTATAATAATTGGAGAAAAAAAATTATTCTTCAATTTTTAGTAAATGTTTGTGTTGTTTTTTTTTCTTTTTTGAATAATATAATACCACACACACTCACTAAGTGAAAAATGCAACATAAAGTTTTTGAATTCTGATTTCAGAAATTAAATTGATTTACAGACCCTATTTGACTTTGATTTCGAACTTTTATTATAAAGCAATTTAAAATAAATTATTTGAAAAAATTGAATTTTTCAATTTAAAATAATCAACGATATAAAAAATGTAAGTACTTCAATATTCATAATAAATAATAATCAATGAAAAATAATTAAAATATAATATATATCTGTGTGGAAATGTAAAGTTATTTAAATTTATCGACGGGAAATTTGTAGAAATTAATGGTAGAATTAATTAATTTTAAACCACTGTTAGTACTTTTCAATTATAAGTCGATGTGATGTTCTATACTTTATATTAAAGAAAAACGAAAATAATAAGATACATTTACGTTTTATATCTGAACAACAATTATTTGTATTCTATAAAGACGATTTTGACTTTTGACTTTTAAAATGATGAATTGATTTTGAATTTTCAAATAGAATAATATACATTAAAACCTTTATAGTGTTAAATTTTTATCATTATAAAGTTACAAAACTAATTTGCTTGTGAAAAAAAGAATTTAATTGCTCTTATAAAAAAGTTATTAAAATGGTTTTTTATGTCACAGGACAATGGGGACATAAAATAGAATGTAAAATGTTGTGAATTTGTATACAAATTATTGAGCTTTTAAGAGGTCACGACAGTAGCTAAAATGAACTGTCATTACATTATGTATGTTTCCGTATTTCATTGGTTGTGACTCACTGAATGGTCATGGAACAATAGTTTTGTTTTTCGTTAGAAAGAGTTGAACTTTATCAATGTTTTATTCAAAGCTTTTTTATAATATAACTTATTGAAAATGTGATTTTTTTTTTGACATGAATTACATTGGATATAAAACATACACATAAATAAATCCTTAACAACATTAAAATAAAGTTTCACTATAACTAACAAATAACAAACATTTTTGAAATACGACCAATTTACGAATTTCGTGACTGACAAAAATATGTTGTTGCATTTCTTCTAAGTACTTGTGTGCCTACTATACATCTGTACCATATCAAAAAATTTGATACACTGAGTTCACCATTATTTATTATCAATGTTCAATGTTCTCAAACCTATAAATTTTTAAGCAGAACATGTAATAGAGTGTTTGATATTATTTTTATACTTGTTTAAATTACATTATTCGTGGTTAGCATAATATATAGTTTTCTATATTATACAACTAAATAATATAAATAGTAAAATAAATATTTTCTACTAAGTCAATTTTCAGAAAACCTTCATGTGTTTCACTTCCAATTAATATTATTTTGTCTTATCGATAATCATTAAAATTAGCATTTTTATTTTGATGCTATGTATATATTATATTTCAATTTATTTCATACAATAAACACAAGTGAATATTTGCATATATTTGTTAGGACCATTATTTGTGGTTTCATATGGCATATAAATTCAAATGCAATTATTTATCAAATATATTGAATCCATTCAAGTATTAAACCTTTTTCACTGTGCGTAGGGCCCCGTCGCTATAGTAATAAATAACGATTGTGGACCCAAACGATTAGCTCCTGTAAAAAAAAGCTACGCATATTATGTAGGTATATGTTGATCAATTATATTGGTTATCATTTTATTTGTTTTTTTTATATTAAAAATCTAGAAATGGCGCAGAGACGGATTTAAGTGCACCCTTTTTACTTTTCTCATCTCACCAGATCTTAGAATACTGTACAGTAATCAATTTCTATTATTAGGATAAATATTATTCCCAGATTTAAACGCCCGATCAAAAATCCTTTGGAAAATAACCATAAATGCTCTAAAAAATGCATTTAAAACACGATAAAAACTACTAAAAAATCACCCTAATTGTTTTTATAGATATGCAAACAAGAGTACAAATTTTCAGCATTTTTAACACTAGTTTATCTTAACTGAACTAACGATAATACAAAAACGAAACACCTAACTGAGCCACTGAGGCACTCACAATTGATAAACATCAAACAGTATATACTCGAAATGAAATCGTTCAAGTGTAGCTATATTGAAACAAATGTTATGAAAATAATATTTCTTGATAAAATGTTTTGAATTTCTTAATTTACACTTAAAGCTAGTGCGATATATTAATATGCACTAAAAATAAGAATATAATAACTATAAAATAGAAAAACCGAGAACAGTGCAAAATAAATGTGCCGCCTTTAAATTATCTGTTTAATTATATGAATTATGTACTTGTAATGTCCTAAAGCACTCACAATTCTATGCACTGCATTAAAACCTGGGCCCTAGTTATTACCATAAATTCGAATTCAACGATAATAAATTATAGCATTCGACAAACGATGGCATATGAGCTCGGTTTACTGAATATTGTGTGTTCGAGAAGTTTTTAAGATTTAAGTGCCTATAATATTTTCTATGGGTGACTGCAAAATAACCCATATCGAGTTAAGACCATGACATTTGCAGCTTACATATTTTCTTAAAATACTTTGCTGTTTTCCTCTACATTTACGGACAATTTCGACAATATCGAATGACCTTTAGATATGAAGGTACCACCTATAAATTATAATATATATTAGATATAAACATGTGGCTTTTGGAGCCTATTTACTTCTGAAAAAAGAAAAACCACTATATTATTGTAAAACTAATATTATTATATTTTTATTAATGTTTACTATGCATTTGGATGTAACATATAACATTTATACTATACATAACTGTTACTTAAGCAGTGCAGATATTAAAATTATCTGAACAAAATAATATAAGTAAGTAAATAAAGTAATCTGTGATATGAACGAAGAACATTGTTATAAAAAAAATTGAACATAGTGGAACAAAGCCTTATGATCTTTATATATATACCGTTTAATTTCTACAACAAAATATAATACATCATCAATACAATAATATTATCTTTAATTGCAATTATTTCCAGTCGATTCATTAATGCACGCTCGCCCTCATTTTTGCCTTTAATAATTAATTTATATAAATTCTGATTTTTGGAATTTTTAATTACACCTAAGACCATGTTTAAGATTCTTGAAATCATGTATACTATGTACCTAAGCAAAGAGTGTTTTATAGTGATGCAAACTTTTGTTTTTCAAATGGAAACGTCCTTTTTACTGTACATTATTTAGTAGATAATTATTAAAAAAAAATTATTGTACTCCTTACAACATTTAAACGAGCAGTTTCTCATTTATAAAAATATTTATTCTAAGGATACTAGTCCTTAAAATAGTTTTTCGAAAATATAAATTATGTAATAATATTAAATTTAATATTTGTTATATTTAGGTCTTAGACTTTTTTTACAGATTATAAATGTTGATGATTACTCCTAATATTAATTACTAAAATGTTCAAATCTTCATAACCTCAATAACCTATTATTATGGACTCATTGCTTTGTACACAATATAAGTTAAATAACTTAAAAACTACTATTTCCAATTTGATTTTGATGCATTGAAATGTTCAGAAAAATCATCTGCTCAATAATATAAAGTAGAAAAGGAGGCTCGAGTTTGTAATACAGAAGTGTGTATCTCCACTGGATACTCCTTAAGTAGTACAAAAAATGTGAAGAGCTTGAAAGTATGGGCTGAAAGTATATTTGAAAACTCCAAAATCATATTTTGAATAACTTCATTATTGAAGAAGGGGTTGAACATAATGAACATTGATGAATCCCCTTATACATTTCACGTTGAAACATTGATAGTGTTTATGTCTTAAGTATTCATTTTTAGTTGAAAATTTCCTTTCACTTGGATTTAAATTTTCTATAACTTATATAATTTAGTTAGATTTGAAATTGAACCATGAATTGATAGGACTATAATATGAGACACACTCAAATAAATAAATCAAACGTGATGTACTTAACTATAATTTTTTCAATGCAATTATGCTTTTGAGAAATATTATCATCGGTATAAAGTTAAAAATTATAAGTTTGCACTATAAGATATACTTTCTTATTATATTACTAATCAATTATCATATTCATTTAATTATATATATTATTTTAATGTACTTATTAAGATTAATAAAATCATTTTTAGAGCAATATTATTTTATTTTTTAAAGTAAGTAAGTACAGTAGTAGGTACTGTACAATATGGGGTTTATTTGGCAAGTTAGTCAGTCGCTGTTAGGTTGTAACTTTGGGTAAAATTTTGAAATTGATCGTTGTCTGTCTGCATATTCCCTACAGCATTTAGTTATAGCAGTATTTGAAAAAAAGATCTTGATAAAAAACATGCAATGCAACAAATGTTATAGCGACTGCTATTCTATTAAATTCTATGTTGCGGGTACATACTCGTAGTATTATAATGTAACTGCTGAGCCGTTAAAATGCAATTTATTTTACGGATTAGTGTTAAACGTACCTAAACGCATGTCGTCCTTTTTTAAACTTATGATAGCGTATTAATATATTATATTATTAATTAACGTTTTTACTGAATATTTTTTATTTTTAAAGTTTTCCACAGCCACAATGAGTATTTTACACTAATTATAATTGTAACAATTTTTTTGTTGTTTAGTTATTAGAAAAAATATTAAAATTTAAAATAACGTAAAATATAAAAAAAAACAATAATAGATGAGATACAATCATTCTTATAGAAGTAATTACATATTTCTATACTAAATATAAAGGTGGAGTCTTATTAGGTATGTGATGATTTTATTCGAAATTAATTATTAAGCCATATGCAGTCTATGAAATGCCATAGACATTAGACAATGGCGTACAATGGTATGTGGTATACTATTAATTTACAGCTAGAAATAATTTAACAACATGGGAAATGTCAATGAGGATTTGGATTGTGAGTCCGAAAATTTGTTCGTAAAGGTTTAGTATAATTGAAATATTAATAATATGTGCTAAAAAAATTAATATTTTATTAAAGTATATTAATATAATACTTTTCCACCTGAGTAATCATATAAGTGTATTTTATGTATCCCTTCAATGATGACAATAAAATATTTTGAAGTCGATGACGTGAAAATTAGATTTTTTCTTCCATTGATAATATGCAAATTAATAAAAAAACTCAATTTCAATCAATCACCTGAAAAAAAAATAAAACAGAAGAACGAAGAAGAAAGACATAGGTTTTTTTGCTCGGATTTAACGGCGTCTCGGTCGTGGTGAAGTATTATTAATAATAATAAATGATTATGTCTAGAAAATAGTGGGCATTACAATAATATTATTGTTATGCGAGCATCCCGTCAACCGTCACCCATAAGCAGTTTGTATTGTATTAAATTATTATTTTTTATTAAAATTATTATTATTATTCTTACTATCATCATTATAATCATTATATAGAACGACTCGAGGATTGCGAAACAGTAAAAGGTTTATATTATTCTCTGCGGCTGACGGCCCGTGTACGGAAAATCGATTTCCCGAAATATTTACGTTTCTACCCTCCATATCCCGATCCATTTCTCTCTTCGTTCTATCTGTTAGTCAGCCCACTCCTGATCCATAGAATATAATATACATTATACATTATACATATACAAGCGTCCCTATCGTCACGACTCTCTTCACCTCTTGCTCTCTCACACTCTTTGTAGTTCCGTCTCTTTCTCGTCGGCTCGTTCCATCCATCTGCTAAAACTGTGCACACGACAGCATAACGCGCCTTGCCGAATTTGATATTGGTAATCAGTTACATAATTGTAAGTATATAAATAGACAAAAGTCGGTACATCCCTAAATGTGTACCCCGGAAACCATATCCCGGTTATGTAAGTACACATGATTATTTATTATATTGTTTTAATATCATAGCTATGGTTATATATTATTGTTATACGACGCGTTTTCGGCAATTATTGATTCGCGTAGGTGCGTTATTTCTCTTCTACCGATTCCGAGGACCCGCGACCGCCCTCCATCACCACTCCTCATATTTTCACTCCCCGCCCCACCATACCTTCTATAACTGCACACCAAGTACCAACCCGCCGACTTATAAGCCTTTTTCAAAGGTTGAGGCACCTTACTTTTTCCACGAACACTGCGTGTCGTCATAAACCTAAATCGTACGACAAAGACCACCACCTACCTATATTCGACAGACGTTATAGGACGGCCCTAAAGTATAGTGTTAAAATATCGAGTATTTTGGTGCAAGGGTGGATTGACGTTATTATATTTCTATATTTGTATTGAGCGGTTGGTATTTATAAAATTCTGTTCTCCGCGAACCCACGGATGTGTTCCAAGAAAATTAAATATGGCAGACGTGCCTCTATACATAATATTATACTTCTGCCAAACCGATTGATCGTCTATATTTCACAAATACAAAAATTGAAAATTAATCACCGAGTAAAATACTTTATACACTTTTTATCGTTTAGCATAATATTTTAAAACAGATCGCTCAGTAAGTCAGTATTTTGATTTTCTAACACCTAATAATTAATATATAAATATTATAAGACATGCTTCAAACTAGTTTCGTTTATTTGTGATTCTTTCTCGTATTATAGACTTTGTCAGATACGTACACATGGGGAGGGGAGTAAGCGCCCCCCACAGATTGTTTTCAAAAATAAATGTTGTTTCTTAGCCGTGCATGATTAATTTTCAGGAAAAAAGTAAAAAAAGAATAGCCTCGAAATGTTCGACCGAACCAATGACGTGCATTACCTACGTAAGAAATTACATTTGTATTTGTATTGGTTATTGGTTTAATGAATAATGATTGTTGAATTAGACTTTTTTAGTTGTCTGATATATTATGATTATTTTATCATCAAAATAAATAAATACACAAACATTCCAGCAATCAGTAAACGTTTTGTAGTGATTTCTTATGTTCGTTGGCGATTTTGTACGGTGCACTTTAATTTTTTAATTTGATATAAGAATTTATTTGTACAGGACAGATTGCAGTCTATACCGGACATTTTACAGTATATCTATAAAGCTATATAGCTTATAACTAAATTATTTAAACAACCGTTTTTTATTTTACTTAACTTGCTTCTATTAAATTTACTTAGGACAACTGATAACAATTATAATTGTCATTAATTATATTTTATATTATAATTACAGCTGACTACTGTGAATTGTGTTTATTATTATTTTGTATCCCAGTACTTACAAAAAGATGCGTCGATAGGTCGATGGAAATATTTTACAATTTATCAAAGTTGTAAATAATTATAAAGTAATTCAATATTATGTTGAATAGTATTTTTATTGGTCGTCTACATTAGAGTCGGGTCTCGTAGTTGGTGCTTTTAAAGTAGTGCGTGTGTTTTCTATTGCTTAAAGGAATTGCAATATAGTTGAAGACTTTTTAGTTTTTATAGAAGAATTTTTTAAATAACTTTAATTTTTAATAACACGATATTGCCTAGACAAGGTACTTCATAGTGAGTTCATACAGCAGCAACACAAAGATAATCTGAGTTAATTTTTATTTTATTAGGATTTGGATGGAAAAGTTAGATTCGTGTAAAGTGACGAGTGATGAATTTGTAAAATAAAATATAACTTTTGGCTTAGATATATTTTAGGTACTAACCATTACAATTGTTTGGTACTCTGATAATGCTTTCATGTTGTAATTTGTGGGTTTTAAGTTTGTCAGTAATTTTATATTTTATAATATCTAGTGACTAAGAGCTATATCGGTCGATAAAATATTTAAGGTAACCTCCATCTTAAAGTACTCGTGAATCGATGGAGTGTTAATATGTACACTGCAGTATTTTTGAAGTGATTTTTAAACATTATTTTCGATTATTCTGCCAACGTGTCTTTAGATATTTTGGGTTATAGTTTCCACTTCACTTAAACTCGAGTACTCCAGATGTTGTCAAGTACAACACACTATACAATACTATTATTTGATTCCGATATTTATTATTTATTATTGGTGAATCTAGTATGTCTAGTGTATAAGCAGAAAAACAGTGACCAGTGGTACAATTTTGGAGCCTCGAGATATATCTATACGTCAGTTTTTGTTTGTTTTCTTTCCAATATACTTGATACCGTCATTATTCACACAAACAAGACAACGGGAAGAGTGGAAATATTTAATCAGACTACACCATTAGGTACATGCGTACAGCTTGCTGTTGGAGTGCTTTATCTTGTATCAAATTTACCATAATACCAGCTTACTATAAGAGTAGGTAAGTACTATACACCACGTTGCCGCAATCAAAAACATAAACAGATAAACTATATTTAATAAAGTTTTTCCTATTTTTTTTAAAAGTTAAAATGTATCCATTCAGCCTTTAATATTGTGGAGAAATCGTTCCGCAGTGAATGAGTGTTGTGATGTAAATGAATCAAACTGACAATGCTGAAATTTTTAGTATGCATATATTTTATTATTATTATTAATGAATAGTAATAGAAGATTAACCAAGTACAAGTTATATTTTATTTTACAAGAATTATTTAACAAAATCTGATTTCATTTTGACATTTTAAATATCATTAAATTATTTATAAAAGTTTATTTGATAACATAAAATAATATATTCTTTTTCAGCATGAAATTAATTAATGCTTTGGGCCAAGTACCATTTACCTTTAAAATAATAAAATGTTAATTGGACGAAAGGGAGAACACAACTTGAATGATATTTAAGTTTGTGTAGGATGGGGTACAACAATTCTAATTGGATCTTTCGTCCCCACAAGTTTAAAAGTAGTGGAGTAAACACTGGTCTTTGGAGGGCCTTTGTTTGAGTTTGAACTTTGAACATTTTATATCAAGAGAATACGTTGACGTATAATTAACACGAATACACCAAAAGCTATTGTTGTACAGTTGTACAAGTGCATTTGTTTTATTTTAAATTATTAAGTCATAAACTATTATATAGTCCAATTAAATATAGCTTTAATTATTAATCAACTATATCAAATATCGCGCTATGAACATACGTTGGCTATAATGTAATAAATTGATTGCACGATTGCATGAACAATGAACTTAATATAAATTTATGTGTGTGTTTAAAGAGAAACCTTTTTGAGACCAACTTAAATACAAAAAAATATCAGCTTTATAGTGCTTCCAAAACTAACATTTGAGAATACTGGGTAGTAGTTTACTCGTTTACTTGTAGGTACTTACCTAGTTTTTGTAAAGGATTTTTTTTTTTGGATTTGTGTATGCATACTATGTTAGAATACCATAATATAAGCATCCATAATTACAATAAATTGTAAATACCGAGAGTAAACGTATGCACATCATGTTTATTCACAATAATGTTTTTGTCAGCTTGTAGGCGTATCTGCAAGCAATCACAATATATAGGTGATTTATCAAATCATTCAAACACAATATTAAAGTTCTCTGCTGGTGTTTCAGTCAGTTGTAATCATATTTGATCAACGGTATTGACTTATCAAACAATCTATTTCCATACATAGCGTACGTGTAATTTGTCATCCACTATGGCACTATGTCATTATTGTTAGATTGTATAGTACCTATAATAAATTGTTCTAATATTGTATGCACGTCGTTGTTACATAACATGGATGATCATGAGCAAATGTATTACACACAATTAATTAAATATAAGCATCTAATATTCTAATTGTTCAATCTTTTATGACTGAACACCCAAGTATGAATGGCCACTACTTTTTAACTTCGACAAATTTGATTTAATTTGCTATCGTACTTCAGTTATCAGTATATTATTTATAGGTGACCGGATCAGCATTTCATTCTTTTTCTTTTTTTTTTAATATTACTACAATATGTTAAAAGTTTTATGAAATAAAAATCATTGAAAATTAAATAGCTTGACTTTCTGGATAGTTCATTTAAAATAATTATAATCGTTATAATATGATAAAAATATTTTAGTCTATGCGTTTGGGAATTTTGGATACATTTTGTAATAGCATAGTTGATGGCTAATCATCCCAGTTTTTCTATTACTTGAATTTTATCTATCTAATATTTATAAAAATATTTACTTTGGAAGTTTCGATATTTATTTTTTTTTTTTAATTCCTACCTAGTACCTACTTATTTAACTAGCTAGTTTTTTTTATAGAATTTTATTTCTTAGGTGGGTAACTACGTGTTGGAAAATTTGTACCATAATAAGTACAATAATATATTGTGTGTGTAGTAATGATATTATGTACATAACATAATATCTTGTGATAAAATAATTTCAGAAATTCTATTCATTTCTTGATATTAGATTCACAGCAGCACATAATTATATTTTGAATACCATTTGCGTAACTAACTTCGTTTTCATTAAATCCCCAAAGTTTCAAACAAATCGATTTCCATTGATTTCTAGGAACCCAACTATGTATAGGCAATAGGTACCTAGACGCTTTCGTCGATTTCTAAGAAGGTATACCCTTAC
>PVMI01004567.1:0-11412 GCA_008528875.1 Aulacorthum solani | reverse complement strand
CAACACTAATGTAATCACTCTTGTCTGTATGTCAATGGCCTATTTTTATTGTTCTATTGTAGAATATTAATGATATCACAACGGTATCGGTCATGTGGTACTTATTCTATTATATAAACAATGGTTTTTAGCTTATACACTCAAATGTAAAATATTGCACCTCTCTAATTTAAAACTTGCATTATGACTCACAATAACACGAAATACCTAATAATTATAGTTACATATTGTTCATTTTTTAGATGACATATTTTAAGGAAAATTGGGTTTTGTTTAGTAACAGCAGATAAAGTCCAGACCCCCAATTATGAGCTTAACTTTTAGGGCCAAAATTTAAAAAATGGGAGATGCTGCCCAGGCATATACCAGAACCTTTGCTGAGCACGTTTATGATCACTCCGAGTATAGGTGTAGGTAATAATAATATGTATAATTTTATTTTATTGGAATACATCCTAAATGTTAACCATGCATATTATAATAAATTTTAGATATTTTATACTTATAGTATAGCTAATATTATAGGGGGATTGGCTGAGACAGATCGATTGAGAGCGAGCGTGTCCGTAGACAAAGTGCGCATTACTGCAATATTGTGTCGTCCGGTAAAATAAAATATGCTTCACGTCAGAATTTAATTAAACTACCTACTCGGGATGTCGTGTTGGTCATTTATTCTGGAACGCGCCTTATGGTTACATCGCGGCGGCGGTGTTCTAAATCAGAGTGCCCGAACACGAATCGTATACGGGTCGCCTCGGGTGGGTAATAATAATATCGCGTGTTGGTGTGTGTGTGTGAGTTGAAGGGGTGAACCGACCGGAAACAAAAAAGAATGTACGAAATCACGGAAAGCTTGCTGGAAATTAATTTCTACCCGTATAAATGACAAAGATTCCTATTATTATTATTATTATTATCATTATTTTTTTTGTTTTTTTCATTATTATTATTGTTATAAAAGAGAAAACAAAAGTATTACGAGTGTTGCAGTTATTAGCGAATTAATAATATCAAACTTGGTATAATTGAAAAAATTTTCAAAACTATATTCTGTATAAGCTGCTGCAGTCTTTCAATTTTTTTTTAGCATTGTAACCCAGTTTAAAATTAATCTTGCGTTCATAATACATAATTATAGAACGAACAAATAATATAGTATTATAGTACTATAGTATATTAATCGCACCTTTTTTTGTTGAATTTTAAATAATACGTAATTGTATATTATAAATTGTTAAAAAATAATTTTAAATTGTACTATATCTATAAACATTTTTCATATTTAACATTTTTATTAGATTTTTTTTAATTGATTCCCACTAGTAAACGCTTTACAATGTTGATAATACCGAATAACATCTTAAGAAGAATTTAACGAAAATAAGAACTGTACCTAAAACGAGGTTAGGCGTGAAATAATTCAAATAAGCGAAAAAAGTGAAGGAAATGCGTAAATAGATATTTTATGTTTTTACACGACAGATTAAACGCAATTTTGTTGAAAAAGAAAAATCGAATTCGAATTACACTGAAATGAATAGGTTTTGTAAAAGATATCGAATCAGCGATTTACGTTTGTGAACGTCACTGCAATGAGTAATTTTTGAGTTTACGTTCAGTTACAGTTTGACACGCTATATACATTCAAAGTCAATTTACGTCTTCCTGCGATAACATTACCTGTGTTTTATTTACGTTATTGTCACGGATTTCGTGTACTGAAATTAGTATGAATCGATACATTTTAAATGAATTTTACGAAAAGGGTATTTTCGAGGATTATGGAATGAAGCTGATGTATAGTCAAGTGGAGGTGGGGAGAGGGTTAAGAGGAACTTCGAGTTCCATTAAAATTATCGTTGATTAACTGATCAAGAGTTAAAGGGAGAATAGCAGTCATAAATAATATATTCATGGTGGTGGCAATTCTACAATACTCTCGAATTCTGACACGATCCAACAATTCACCAACAAAATGGTTTCGAATGTTCCTAATGGGTTTTGTTGTATTATAATATGTATAGGTTTACAGTTTTTATAGATATGGCCGAAATATCGGCTAAAAGACTAAAAATCAAATACAAATAATTGTAAATATTGGTACGTTTAATTAGTTTTAATTCATTTTAATTAAGTCACTTTATTACTTCTTTTTAAATAATGCAACCTACCCAGATATGAAAGACCAAATTAAGATTAAATGACAAACTCACTAGTAAAAACAAAATTTAAGAATTAAAGGAAATCGAAAATTCTATCATTGAATGGAAAACTCCAGAAATAGAAAAGAAAAAATAACTAAAACAGACTTTGTATTGGTTTTTTATGCCCACACCTCATAGATTTCCAAAGCAAATCTCAATAATCATATTAATTTGTGTTAAAAAAAAATTAAAATTTGTAAAATAAAATATAACCAAGTTTATAATTGCGTAAAAACAAATAGTCAAACTACTAACTCATTGATTTAAAAAATGTACATAATAACTAATGGCCTTGGTAATTGATGTTAATATATAATATTTTATTTAAAATTTTTTTTTAAGTATAAGTCGTATAACGTCTTGTTGAAATATATTGTTTAAAAAAAATGTAATGAATAAACTTTTATCATATCCAATTATGTGAATTTTGTGATCATATTATTAATTCCAAAAAATATGTTCTCAATAATTAGTACAGATTATTATGTGAAAAATAAAAATAAGTTTTTATTGAACCTTTATGGTTCATAAAACACTAGTATAAAAGCATTTTCAAATATATTTTAAGATCACGTGTTATAAAGCAATTTCATATTTCAATACCTATTATTTCGTTTTGTATTGTTTCGCATAATTTAGACATTATAGTTTTCAGTGAAAATATTATTATACTTCGTTAAGTTAAATTAAGTTTAATAATAATGTTAGTAACAAAATGGTTAAAATTAAACATTTTTATCATACATTTAAAATATAATCATAATAATAATCATTGTTAATAGTATTTATTTGCAATTGTAACAACAACAAAATATTTGTTTATACACAATAATTTATTAGTATAAGTTGCATACATTTTAAATAAGTGAATGTCCACCAATATATTTCAACAAACTTTTTAAGGGATATAAAATATCAAAATGCCGTTTAATGTGAATTTGAAATATTATTTATTTCATAATGTTCAGCAATAGTTAGGTAATACCATTGAGTATATAATATTCTACAATTTTAAACTCAACGGTAATACTAACTGTTAAGGATTCTGATGTTCAAAATAATTACATAACATGACATAGGTTAATACATTTCTGTATATTATTGTATACTTTAAACTTGGAGTTATGAACAAAAACCTTTCCACTGAAGGCGTAATGATTAAATAGGTTTTAACCACTAAAATGCATAACAAATTCTATCACGTTGAAAACGCAATCGATCTCTGTAGACGTACAAGAAAAAATAATTGTTTCAGACAAAAATTAATAAATTAGGCACATGTCTATACCATTTTTTTAATATTTAAGTTGAAGCCTCAATAATAGGGGCGCTGGCTTGTATTACATAATTATGTATCTATATAGTCCATACTATGCACAAACAAAAGTGAGAATTTATTTTCAGAAAACATTTTATTTCAGGGTGATTAAAATAATATACATAATATTACGATGTGACTCGTATAAGCTGAAAGAAAATAATTACGTTTGAATGCTTTCTATATAATATATATTTTTTAACTTATTTGATACTTGAGCAATATATCTCCACGTACGGTTAGTTGGTAAAAACATTAAAAAAAGTATAGAAAATAAAAGCAACTATTTTATGAATTCTCGTAAATCTGAGCAAAGACTCCAAAGTCAAAAGTAAAGAGTAAGAACAGTGTTCGCTGAACTGAAACTTTCTTGGCCAGCGTCATTAGCAATATCGGTCGTTAACATTGTTTGTAAATGACTTCGAAGAAGCAAGTCGGATTTCATTGACTAAAGTAACTTTTTGTGAATTATTGGGCGGACAATGGTGGTGGCGACGGTGGTAGTATAGTGGCAGTGTACGGAATAAATAAATCTAAGAAGTCAAAGAATTATAGATTCCGGGGGTTTACACAACACGCATATAAAATAAAATATGTCACGGGCGATTTGATTCTCCACAAGAGTCGTATATTATAAAAATTTGGTCGACGTACATGTATTTCTCTTAAACATATAAATACTGTACACACGTGTATGATATGCAAATTTATGGTTGTTTGTATAGAAATCATATGAAAAATTACGAAAAATAAAATAATATATTATCATATAGAGTAACGCTACGGTGGCATTAATATATTTTTGAGAAAACAAACAACGCTTTTATTGAAGTACGTAACAAGCCACAAAGTTAAAGTCCGGACGCTAATTCGTGCTTTTGATAGACGATGACTGTATAAAAAACGTGACTCAACATCCGACGGCGGGGTATCGAATTCTCAAAGGAGAACGGTTTAAGGTGCGTAACATAATATTATATGATTAATATTATTATTATTAAAATTGCATTATTATACATACAGTCAGGGTGTGCTGAGCTCAAGGCGAGGATAGAGGAGCGCAGGTGCATATAATGGCGTTAGATGAATGCCAGCGATTAATGGGCAATAGCAATCTTTCGGATTAAACGGGCTTTGAATCAAGTACCGAGAAGAACAATATTGAATTTAAAGGCACGTAGGCCACTAATATGATAATAATATATTAAATATAAATAAATTATAAATATTACCCATGTAATATTATGTTATGTGCGTTGTATATCTACACCACATACGAGATGTCGGCCCCCTAAACGTCTACATCGCACGCGATACGCGATGTTATTATAAATTATAATACATCTATAATATTATCATCATCATCATCATCATCATCATCATTATTATTATTATTATTATTATTATTATTTTGAGTGCGAGGAGGGGTATGAGGTACCTACTCGCGTATCAGATAAACCGGAACAAAGTTTTCGGTCGCGGGCGACGTACACATACACAGCGCACAAAGAACTCTGACGACGATGTGAGCGCACACACAACGATAAAGTCGCGCCCGCGCGCTTGTGCGCTTATAATAATATATATAATAATGAAATGTCTCGTACAGGAACACAGTATGACTTACGAGCAATTTATTCCGTCCCCAGACCGTCGGCAGACCTGCACCCTCTCCTCCTCCGCAAAAAACCATTTCGCTACCCCCGTCATCCCATCAGTCGCAGCAGCGCGTGTATATAATATATAAACGTGTGTGGGTGGGTGGGTAGATGGGTGTGTGTTTGTGTGTGTGTGTGTGTGTGTGGGGCAGGGAACGTCGAAAGTTTATAAACTTCGAGTCGCTCGTTGTTCGTCTAAAACGTATAATACGTACAATACGCCGACGATAACACAATGCGTGTGTACGATTTTTAATACACGCACGCTCAGTATTTATTGTGTGCATAATAAACGCAGTCAGGTCGTCGTTGTCTGCGAGTGTGTGTATATAATTCTCGTAGGTGTTGTATATAACATATATTATTATTATAACTGCTATTATTACTATTATTATTATTATTATTATTATTATTATTATTATTATTATTATTATACAGTAGACCTCGAGTTTTTAATTATTATAAAACGCGGACTGAACACACACACGTGCGACCCAAGGAACTAAACGAATAATAACAATACTTGTAGGCACCTGCAAAGCACCAGTATGGCACCGCAGGACGAAAAAGATTACAAATGAGTAGATATGTAGCTGTCTCGTAAGAGTAGAGGACACGTCGATTATGCATCGTCGCGTCGTCGTCGTCGTCAGTGACAGCTGTTTCCGATGAGTACGGTTTTTTCTATAATAAAAAATATGTTTCTCGCTATCTCATCCCTGATCATCATAAGTTAACGCCACACCCACCGCGACGACTTTAACAACGCCATCGCTGCCACTAACCATATCGTTATAATCGTTTAGAGTAAGACTGGTGTACATAACCACTCGGTCAGACGTAAGGGGACTGCGTTGGCTTGTACGTGGGCACTAGAAATTGCACATAAACGATATTTGGTGAGAACCTTAATAATTATATTCATAAGTAGCTATTAAAACAATTATTACAATATTTGAGATAACTTTTAATTCTTAAGTATTTTAGGTACCTACAATATAGGAATGTTATCCATGCATACGACTTATCAAGTAGCTAATGAATAATAATAAATACCTATAGGTATCATATTAAAAGATAAATATACATTTTATTTTGTTTTAATATTAACAGAATAAAGCAAAAACAAAATTGAATTAAGATGTGATTTAAAAAATAAAATGTTATTGTTTAACTGAAATATAGTTTTTAAATGTGTTTTAAATCTAATTTTTTTCTTTTAAGATGTGGCCAATGTGAAAAGACTTTGTACATTAATTAAAATAAAAACAACCGAATGGAGGTTGGCCATCTTAATACACTAGAGGTATTTTTCTCAACACACTTCAATGGTTCCAATTAGACCAACATGAAAAGGATTTAGTACTCAAAGATCGACAAAATAGACACAGTGTAATTTCAAAGCAATGGTTGTTTACCAATGATAAAACTTCAAATGACATCAAAGGATTTTTCAAAACATGTTTATATTATAAAAGATTAAAATGTAATTAAAAAATTGTAGGACATTTTCGAATTATATTCGTTGAATAATTTGTATATTTATACTGAACATTCTTCTATTTCAAAAATAAATTTTAAATATATTGTACTTTAAAACATTTTTATTAAAATAAAATAGTTTGTTTTATACCAACGAAATAGTATTATAAAAATAAAAATGCTTAAAAGTGATAAAAAATGCATGAAACAGAACTACTTTTTTAAATTATGTGAAATGACACAGGTATAATATTATGTTGAAATACTTGTGATGTGATAACTAAAATTATTATGGTTAGGTTACATCATAAATTTAAATCCTATCAGACATTCCAAACACTATATAGGGTTGCAGGCTTGTCGGCTATACAGGAAGTGTTATATTACATCGGAACGAAGCCCCAGCAGAGAACTATTGCTGGTAAGCTTATATTTTTATAAATTTAACTATTAATCGGCTAATGGAAAAAGGCTGTTGAAATAATATAATTACTATAAGGACACCAATGCAAAATAAAAAAAAAATTATAAATTGTCATAAATGCATAACTGTCATAGTACAATGAGTTTATTTTCAGCAGAAGAGAAACAATTTTCTATAAGTTATCATTATATTAACTATAGGTACGGGTTTTTTTCCACAACCGTTAAAATAAGAGTTGATATTTTAGACTGAGATTCGAGAGAAGTGTATACCTATTAATTGATTGATATCCTGCAAACCCAATAATCACCGCATCAGATTGATCTGTGGATTACAAATTCGTGACAATTCATCTAACATCAGAAGGTTCATATAGGTACGTCGTTTATATTCTATTTAAAAAAATACCTTGGGCTATAATCTAATTGTAATAATTAAAATAAATAAATAATTTTCAACTGGCAGTTTCGAGCTAAAATATTCGTCTATTTAACTAACTAACGATCATTCTTACAGATAGGAAATTGCTATATTTACATATTATAACTATATAAATATTGAAGAAAAATTAAATGTATGATAAATATATTAATACAATATGTTTGTTATATTAAATTATGCGTTCTGTGTTTTATAGAAGTAACTATCATGTAAAGAGTATGAATAATGTATATAACGTGTACTTGGAGTTGAAATACGAGATACAGACAAAATGCGAGACTGGCCCCAATATAAAGGTTATATGATGGTTTTGCAAAGGTCAATAAAACAAAACTTAATAGCTGTCATATTGGGCTAAAGTTCAAAACTCCAACGTCCCATTAAATTAAATAGTGTATATAACAGTGCATGGCTGAACAATGATTCACTCGAACCAGAGTCGCGTTGGAAACGAGTTGGCGGTGACGGCGGCGGCGCCCATGAGGTAGTGTCGCAGTTGGATTATTTTCGTTCGCTTCCCCGTCATAACAATATTCACCAGTATTAATTTTAGAAGAAGATGACGGCAACGGAGAGGAAAAAATATCATATTAATTGTATCTCGTCTTGACAACAACCGGTGATTTATTATCAGCGACGGTCGTGTAATGTTCCGATGGAATTTATATTGCTCGGTAATAATTTCCGTTTTCGTGTCTTGGCCCGCCAAAAAAATAAATAAATAAATAAATAAATAAGTAAAATAAAAGAAAAGAAAAGAAGCGAAATTCGAATTGCAAGGCGCGGCGGCGAGCTCAAAAAAAGAATTACTAAGAGTTTAATTTATTAACAAGCAATTTCCACTTTCGTTGCTGTGCCGTGGAAATAAATTGAAAGACGGCAGACTAGAACAATATATATACATATAAAACGTATACAGTATTGTAGACACACACATAGGTAACCTACCTTTGGTATATACTATATATATATATATATGATAAAACCACTAAACGGAGGTGCTGGATAAAGGCGTAGGCTATGTCGGCGATAAAAATTCCCAGCAATATGGTCATTGTGAATAAAACATCCGATATTAGACGTAACAAAAAATACCATATTTGAATAACCTCTTGCGTGAAATTGAGGATAAATTACATTTAGAACGTATACAAATGGAAAACCGTTGATGTTTTCTTTTTCTTTTGTATCGTTGGGTAGGTTGGATGCACACACACACACACATTTTATGTGTACGAAATTTCTGGTTTTTTTTTTTATTGTTTCTATTAAACGAGAACACAACAAGTCATCCGGCTTTTGAACTTTTCAATAAAAACGAGGTATCTAAGAAATCCACCTACAATATTATGTATCTACGCAAGGCAGCATTTCGGAATATTGGCAATATGTGCAGGACGAACCGGAGTGTCTGCTTGCTCCCCTGAGCAGAAACCCTTTTTGCGAAATGCATCGTACGACATTCGAATCTCATTCTATTGTCTTTGTAAAGAACAAAAAAATTATTCATATATAAATATATTTACTTAAAGCCTTTTTTCTTTATTTTTGTCTACATTACGAATGTCATTGTTTTGAATACACCACCAGTCACCACACTTTGTCATAAAACAAAAACTGCAGCAGTGTTAGCTTATAGAGAAATGTAAGGCCATTAAAATTATATTGGTACATGGACATTGGACACATTATACTAGAGCAAAATAAGATATTCATTAGTATTTGACACGAACAATGCATTTTATTTTAATATTATTCGCTACACGATACATTACACCAGCCGCAGTAATTAGATTTTTTACGTAAGTAGAAATAGATACTAACGTATTGTAGATTACTTTAAAACACGTCGAGCATTATAGTATTATTTTCCAACTACACCGGAGTGCCTATCAAATGAATGTTACATAATACACAATATTTGTACTATCGAAATTGAACATATTTGTAATGACAGCAGTAATTTTTGTTTTGGTCAGAAAGGAAAAAAATGGACCATCGTATAAACGTACAAAAAGGTAGAAAACAACATGAACTAACTCGTTTATTTTTACTTTGTTTTTGTGAACAGCAAAAGTGGCATGCATATTAGTGTTAATTATTTTTACATTTGTCAAAATAAGTTATAGTGTGTTACGTAAATTATGTACCTAATAATATTAAGAATCACAATTATTTTAAAATCATTTGAAAAAAGTGAAGTCTTGGAAATGATTATTGTTCAATGCAGACATAATTTTGATACTAAAACCAGCATAATGCACTCTATATACTTTTTCTATAATATGTGAATTTTAGATGCTTAAGGCACTGGAATTGAACGAGGTACCTAACTATAGAACTATAAAAATAAATGTACACTGCGTTTTTCTTGTCTACAAATATACGACAAATAGGAAAATATAAATAATAAAATATATATATAAAAAAATACACGTCGTTTTCAGTAGGAAGATCGCGTTGGTTAAATAATTCATCTTTTTTTCTTCCCAAACTACATATCTCTTAACTCGTCAAGTGTAAGTAACCCTTTGTACAGTTTTTTCGTACGTTTTTGTTATACATTATGTAAGGGAATGTGTGTAATATTATGATACATGGCCAAAGTACAGCCGGTATGTTAAAGAGTTTGTATACTCGCTATACCTATATATAATACATGTTACGTTTCTGGTGAATTTCTAACCGTATTGCCATGGGTTACCCAATATTATTGATTCGCATTATAAAACGATAAGAAATAATAATACTGGGAGAGAAAATCGGTAAAATTACACCTTTAAAAGATTTATAACAAATATTTTGGTTTCACTTTATGGACGCGTAAACGTCATTATTACACCGACATTTTCTTTGCGATTATTCATACGATACTATAATAATAATAATAATATATCTATATTGTTATGAATAGCTATAGTAGGTATTGTATCTCATTCTGACCATTATTCCCTAACGCAAATAATTATAATGTTGAAAATATTTACTTAATTAAACTTATATAGCGACGATACATCATCATTAGTGAGCGGCTATTTTAAATAGTTAGTTAAAACACTAGCAGTATATATAATATAATATTATATTCATTATAAGTTTTAACCTTCGCTGCTTTGTATCTAAAAGTGTTGTATTAATTTATAATATAATGTAAACATCCTACAAATAATAATTGATATGGTTCTAAAAATCGAAAATCTTTATAAATAAGACTTCCTTATAAAAATAATATTCTATGATTATTATCATGCCTTATTATTTATATTACTTATTTAAATTATTTGAAATTGTATTTCTTTTGTAACCATAACTTGAATATTGTTTGAGCTATAATAGTTTATGTTAGAAGCTAATAAAACAATTAAGTATTATAGACGACAATTTGTAAATTAAATCTTCATTTTCATTATATCGAATACGTTCGACTCTATGTACTCAGTTATTACCAGATGAATTTGTCTAATCTCCTTACTGGCACATAAACATCATTATAGAAATAACGGTAAACAATGCTTCACATGATGGTTGGTTTATATAATGGATAAGATATGCGTTTACAGAAATTAACTCATATACTTATAACTTTAGAGAAAGAAATATACGGTTTTTCATATTATGAACATGATATTATTTTAGTTTTATAGAGAAAAATGTTCAATTAAAAACTAATTTTCTTTGATGTACAATAAAGGACAATAAATAAAAGAAAATAATGATAATTTTTCGCTTACCTTCGGATGTGCTCGTCGCGGAAATGCCACTTTCGGATCAATCTGTAAAAAAAAAAAAACAAACAATTCATTAATAAATAATCATAACACAACATGTCATAATTCACTACCTAGTAGTTAAAAACAAAAATCTTACAGTCGAGTATTCGTA
>PVMI01004549.1:9588-24593 GCA_008528875.1 Aulacorthum solani | reverse complement strand
TATTTTATTTTATTTTATTTGATATAATTTGATATTTATGAATCCAAATTTGACAGGTTTCACCATATTATATTGAGTATGGTTTCGCTATTCGATCTTAAGTCTATATTATTTGTTATAGATTTCATGTAATATATAGTTACGACTCACAGAAGTTACGTTTTACTAACTTGATTTGTCTGGATACCGTTTAAAACATATTGCGTAGTCTAAATCCTCCACGTAATGACCTTGACCATTGAATAAGTCGATACTTTCGTTTATGCCTTTTTTCCAACGTGATATTGCAAACATCATATTGGGGCCGAAACATGATATAAATATTGATGATTGTAAATTTATTAATTTATTATAAATCGTAAAATACTGGCAGAGAGTTTGAAAAATTAGAACTTTAAGTGCATCCGACGTTTTTGCTATTTACTGGAAATTTTAAAGTTATACCTCTTAAACAAACTAGCTAAATTTATTTTCTTATCAGTAAAGTCAAAAATTGTAAAATATAAAATGCATTTTGACGAATCCAAAAGTTGATTACAGAAAAAAACACATTATAAAGTAAAACAGATAGATTTATTCTCTTCACTCAGAAATCAGAATCTAAAACTACGAGTGGTTTATATTTTTGTTGTATGTGTTCTAAACTGACTAAGATCGATTAATAGACAATAAATGTGGATATAATATTATAATATTGATGGGTCTGTTATTTGTATGTTTGTATACACCTAACAGAGCCAGTTAAAACTATTGAAAGTAATATATCCATTCAGAAAGTCATGGTCTTTATATCAGATAAATATACAGGTATTATTATTATCACAGTACCTAATACAAGAATATAATACAAACAAACAGTTTTTACGATCAAAAAACGATAACCTATATATTATTATAAAAACGCGTTACAGACACTTGAACCGTGAAAAAACATCCGTCTAATACAGTGATGCGTTAACAGAAACACTCGAAGTTAATTTGGGCCTGTCATGACCTTATTACGACAATAAACAATAATATCAATAATATGCATGTACTAGCTAGCTTACATAGGCTGTGCTTGGGGCCCTTTCATCGCACGGCCCGCAATTGTGATAGCGTTATGATCAACAGCGTTTTTTGGGTTATTTCAGACACGAGGGTGACAGTGTCAATGATTGTTTTCGTAATTAGTGACTTTAAAATCGGTCATTTACTTGCAAATGGACTAGAAGCTAGCGAATACGAATTAAAAATATACATTTTAGTTTTCGATTTTAATAATATATCATGCTGTATAATTTATTAAGTTAGAATAGGTATGTATAGAATGTTTTTACAGTCGAGACTTGAGTCGTTTCTGCACCTTGTTAGTCGTGGATTATTTTATTTATAATAAACTCATTTTTTTAAATTGTAATTTATTTTTAGTACACATAAGATCGAGCTACTGCAGCAATGTTGTTATATTTTATAATATTAATTGTTGGTTTGCATTAAATAAATAAAAAGATTAATAAATGTTTCAAAAAAAGCATGTCAACTATACACTTAGTTTTTATTTCGAGTCCTCAAAAAGTGTTAGGTAAGTTAGGCTGTTGCAGCAGGTAGGCAGCAGAGTTAGCATGTAATAGACAATAATAGTATGATGGGGTGTGGACGAGGACAAACACAGTAAAATACCGTAGCACTTATATGTATATATAGGTACTGTAAATATTTATGTAATGTTTTGAGTTTACTGTGCTGGCCCGATAGTTCACACCATAAAACGTACAGTTTAATTGGTTGCAGTAAGGTACTCGTGTTCAATTCGAACATTAAGAACATTTAGATTCAAGGCATAGATTTATATATAATACATAATATTATATAATGCCAAATTATTGTCCCTTTTAGTATTGGAATACTCGAGGAGTCATGACAGTTGCGAAAATAATAAACACAATTCGTTTTTAAATAAATAAGTATATAAGTATATTATTATAATTTATAATAAATTAATAAATAAAATTGCATGATAAAATGCTTTTGTTAGTTTTTAAAATAAATAGAATCATGATTGTACGCTAAAGTGTTTAACACCCAGTGTTTATCAATGAATAATCGATCTTGTACCCCTTTTCCACATCTTCGTTGGGATTTGAAGAATCGTCGCTGACAAAAGCCACGTAGAGAGGTCCTTGAGTCTTGACTGAAAAGCGTAAAACAAAAGCAAAATATTAATTAAAAAATTCCTTATAAAAACCATTTCTGTAGATAAAATCGAGCACGATCGGGGAGTGCTTAGATCTGTTCTTGTATCGGTGGGATGTTTCTAGCGAATCGACGTTTGAAGGCCGTTAAGATAACCTTACCTTCGAGGGGAGGTGGGGATCACCACCACTGCCACTTACCAGGTCACTGGGTAAGTGCCTTTTGAAAATCAACGAAATAAAAAGGCTACGATTGCGGTTACCTGTGCTGTCGTCGATGTTTTCCAGCGACTTGTCACAATATTTCGACGCAAATCGTGATCCCGAATAAAGGCCGTCCGGTATGAGCAAGTAGTCGTTGTGCACGCCACGTTCGGACGGCCGTCTCCTGCTACGCCCGTTCGCCGGCGCTTCGGTCTTACTGTCAACGTTCGGTGGTGGGTTGGTTTCTGCGGGTGCCGCAGTGGTTCCCGCTGGTGGTGGAATGGTTCCCGCTGGTTGTTGAGTGGTTCCCGCGGGCAGCGTGGTCTGGCCGGGTGCGAGAGTCGTCTGTCCGGAGTCAGCAGCAGTGTCGCAGTCCCGGTCAGTAGAACCGGTCAGCATCTGGTTGTAGGCCATTTGGAATTTTACCGCCTCGTATCTAAAAGGTTGGCAGTTTTTCGGTTGAAAAAAATAGCATTTCTATTATCTTAGAGGTTTTAACTGGTACCTAGTATGTGTTTACGTTGACGATATAAAAGTTTTATAAAAGATATAATTTTACACCACATAGATATTATAATTTGGTATATACATACGAATTATGTTATTATCATTAATTTTTAATATAATAAATGTTAAATATGTACTCAAGTCAATAAAGTTTATTTATAGTGTATATCATTTATTTTCAAAAGTATTATTTTTTGCAGACCCAACCTGTTGAGGGGCCCCTTAATTCGTAATTTTTAGCGAGAAACCTAAGTATGATTAAACGCTTATTTGAAATCATTACTTTTATCAGGGAAACCCACCTTTTTTAATAACTTTTGGAATACCGTTTTGCTTTTTGCAAAAAAATCATTTTAGTTGATTAAAAAAAAGTATGATGGTTTTTTTTTGACATCAAACGGTTTAAATTTCATCATAATATATTCATATGTAGTTATATGAATTAAGCGCGGACTATATAGCTCTGTCTTCATAGTGTTGCTATGTGTTGTTCAATCACTTACTTGATTCCACAAGTGTCTTGGTTCCTTCTGAAGCATGTAGCGTAATTTAAGTTGCCCAAATAGTGTCCCATCCCTCTATTGTAGTTAAAGCTTTCGAACGAACCACGTCTGTCAGTGAAGTATTGCAAACATCCTTCTGGCGCTAAAAAAAGTGAACAAATAATAAATTGGCGTCTTATCCGAGTTCGTGGTAAACAAACATTTCGGCGAATAAAATATTATATTGTTATGTTTTGTGTATATATTTATTTGGCTGCAGGTTTCGCACTTATTATCCTCCTTACCTAAACTGTACTTGGATTTTGAAGCGTCTCTCTCCTCGTCTTCCCAGTCAAAGACTTGGCGTGCGATGTCTTTAATCTTCCACCAGTTGGTAGACGTCGTTTGACATTCCAATTGTGTGATCTTCAATTTCCAAAACGGTTCCGGTTCAGCGTAGTCTTCATCCCTGGCGGTCAGTCGGAATTTTAATGTCATCTGTAGCTTGTTGTTGTTATTGTTGTTGTTGTTGTTGTTGTTGCTACTCCTCGATTCCGACTGTTGCTGGTTTACCGGTACGTACACTGCAACAAAAAAATACATGCATGGTACAGATACAAAAAATGTCGGAATTTATTACAGTTTACAGTAAATATTAAAATATTATAAGTAATAAAATTTCAAAATGAAAATTGATTTTTTTAATTATCTTACCGTGTTGACCGGAATTTTCACCGCATAGAACGGGGACGTTTATCTTTGTGTTACCGTTCGTAATTAATGTAAACTCGTCACGTTCACATGTGTACGCTGATTCTGACGTAAGTTTGGTCGGTTGGCCGAGTGAAAACCTCTCGAAATCGATTCTATAAAAATGATTTAATTTGTTTAATATATGTAAATAATCATAATCAATGAGTGTTTCCCAAAGAAAGCTGAAGTGGTTATAAATTATGATTTAATACCAAAAGTGAAGTTTATACCTTATCTGGCAAATGTTTCGTCTGATGTTGATCTTGTACGAGCACACGTCTTGGAATTTTTCCGGACTTTGGAAATACGCTGTACTTGAACTCGAAGATGCACCACACGAATTAGGAGTAACTTTAAAATTAAAAAAATATCTCGATAAAAGTCATCAAAAATATATTTAGTTCATCTTTATTGTACCTAAATACTATAAATTATTATAATATTGAACACTTTTAAAAACACAAAGCGATACATCTACAATTAAATACTCTTATACGATGTTGATCAAGTTTAACGCACAGAAAGTTTAATATTACAAAGTTTATTATTATGATAATTATTATCTAAGGGAAATTAACTAAGAGTACGAGGTTTTCAGTTTTTCAAAAATCACTTTATTTAATTTTCTGTTTTTCATTAATTAAAACAGTTGTATTGAATTGCATTACCGTTGTTCAACGCTGTGTTTTAGTGTTAGTTATAAAATGCATAGTAATTTCCATTTTGGATTGTCAAAGTAGGAACTTTGTATTGGACCAATTTATAATACCTACATCATATTGTATATAATAGTGGAGAGTGCTATGCATTTATAACTTTATGGCGAGAATTACAACAAGGTTTTCGCCTGTTCTTGAAGAATGAAAAGTTTGTATGGTTTCAGACTAAATTAAAATAAAGTAAATAATAAACTGCATAATATTTTATGAAAGTGACTTTTTTAATTGGGAAACTGGCCTACAAACGATTTCAATAATTTGTTTGTCTTGTTATTATATTTTGTGGTTTCAAGTCAAAACTAAAATAAAATGGTTAAATGCCGAGCCCATGGTAAAAACTAAGCTCATATATAAGTACTATATAATATTATGTATATATTTCTATTCTGTATCTTTGGTTTTTAAGTATAAAAGGTTTCCAATAATTTGAAAATTAATTAAATCATAATACTTATAAAACAAGTACACATAACACGACCGAACGCCGCATGAATGAATAAGAATTGACCAATATTGGTTCATAATACGTTATTATATCATATTGACAAACGTCTAATTCAATTTAAATATATTATGATCAATATTATTATTATTATATTATTATATTAACATCGTTACCTGAACAGCAAGCATCGAACGGGAAACACCTGCCCACTGACTTTCCGTTAGCTTCCGTACACTCGCTTTGGCCCATACATATGCCTGGTCGACCGTTTATCCCGATGCACGAACGTTTGGCTCCATCCAGCATATTCCACCCTGAAACAAAATCGATCGAAATGGTGTTTTTTTAGGTCAGCCGAGGACAAAAAATACAAATAAATCGTCCGAACGATCGATCACGGTGTTTATTATACGTTTTTTATACTTAAGACATAATATCGTTGTCACTTGTCAGCGTATAATAACCTTATAGAATATTATGTATTATGTTATTACGTGTTACACCATTGCACACTCACCTCTGCCTTGACGCTCGTCGTTGTCGTCGTTATTCGTCGCCTGTCCGACGACGGCTAACGCCAAAGCCGTTAAGCACCACATAGTCGCGAACATTTTAAACATTTTAAAATTAAGTCACTGTAAAATATTATTGGTTATTTTATTCAATGTAAATCGCAAGCCGCGAGCATAAGAAACAAAACCAAAAACTGAAATTACTCTGTATATGTGTACACGATGAGTACAGTCGGGCCGAATGTATGGATTGTGAGTCGGGTTTAGTCTTATATAGTTGCAAAGTGTCGCTTATCAGCTCTAGATTTTTGGAAATTTCATATAAACTGATATAAGCAAAGTGTTTGCTAGCGTCAAATATATTTTGTCGTCAACTCGACGGTAAACATATACCACACCGCGAGTTCGGCTAATTGCTGAAGATAAATGAAAAATAGAACACACACACGGTGCGTATTGTATCCGGTTCGATCGGTATCTGCGATTTTTAGAACGGTTGTGCAATATATTATGTGTCTTTTGGAAACGATTTTTTTTTTACTTAACATTAATTTAATGTTATATTGAAAGAACGAAAATATCATCTATATGTGTGTAGGTAATAATTGTGTTTAGCTAAATATTATTTTATCAAATTATTTTTGGCCGACAATTTCTTAACACGTATTATTGCAGATATTTTATACACATGCTATTGATCAATTAACAATATACACCTTATATTGATCGTAAAATGTTTTTATTCATATATGAAATCATGTAAAATAAAAATAATACACTTGCCATTGAGTGGCAATGAAACTAAAACTGGCAGTTCAAATAGTCGGATTGACCCACCAATCCATAAAGACGTCTGAGAAACGGGCTTAAATAATTGTACATAAATAATTTAATGACATTCATATATTATATTTAATACATTTATAACAAAAAGAATAGGAAGTATACCCTATTATTTTACCCACCCAACTTTACGTGCTCGGCGTCACTGCGTGCTAAGTATGATGTAAAAATTTGACATGTGTGGTGTTAAAATGGTAACAGTGGGGTGGTTGTTATAATTTGATGGTAAAAATTGCACTTATTTATTATTATAGTGATGTGCATCAATCAATAGCTACTTACACGGTGAACATTATTATTCTTAAGTACCAATTCACAATAAGGATTTAGCATTTATATTAGACATAATGATTATAAATTATATAATAGCTAAAACGGATGTTGTGCCTTGTGATGCGGTCACGCGATTCAGTAGGTGTATTATTTTATTATTACCTATATAACAATTAGTTCATAGTTTCATACCAAACCAAACTCTTCTTTTATCGAAAATGTAATTCCCTGTTTTACGTCACCAGTTGTAGTGCTTTTCAACATTTAAGCAGCTTTTATACTGTTTATTTGTATAGTATATACCTTGTACGTTTAATATAAATCTAATATAAACAGAAATTTCAAATATTAACAAGAAAGGTTAATCTGTGAGAGTGCTAAATTCCCAGTTTCCAAACGTTTAAAAATACAAAGCAATAAACTATTATAGTTTCAAAAACAATAATAATTTAGTAACTGTAATATTTTGATGATTTATTTTGGATAGTATGAATTTATAAAATAATCTTTGAATTATGAATCTATTCTAATTTTTTATACAACAAGTAAATATTTTACAATTAAAAAGTAGTAACTATGTAAAGTAACAACTACGAACAATAGTTCCCCGAAATCCGTCTGTCAAATATCCAGCAAACGCGAAAAACTGAGGTAGTTACTAGTTATAGTTGTATTTATATACCTATTATAGGTATATCATCTGTATTGTAGTATTCAGGCGATAGTATTCACGATCGTCTATGACCAGCGGTCTCCGCGGCCTGTGCGCTTTTGTGGGGAGGGCCGAGCCATCACCCTCAAATCGACACCCCATCTGCGAATCACGCCTCTTGTCGATAAGGTCTTTATATTCGTCGAGGATATAGTGTGTAGTGTGTACTGCACTATCCCGAAAACGCTAACATCCATTTGATTATATATTATATAATATATATCTATGTATATATGTATATACTACTATATATGATCGTCGTACAGTATATATATATATATTATGTGCCATATATAATGTGTACATGTTATAATATACGGTGTTAGTGTATTTTACGATCCTCGACGGAATCATTGCAGACCGACGTCTATATTATTTAATCGACTTTGCGAGGATAATCCTCCGGTCCGCGAGTTTCGGTTCGCTCTCACGCATAAATATATTATGTTTAATATATTTAACGAACACGCGGCGACGGCCATGGCCGAGGTCTTTATGGTTTATATATCTCATATAATATATATATATATATACGATATACTCATTGTTGTAGTAGGATATCGCGCATATTATATACTATAAATTATAATAACTATGTACGCTTTACGAGCGGCGTTCCAATCGAAAAATCCTCCATCCAAGTCCGCCATGACTGTATAATGTCATATTATATTATTACATTAACCCATAACACCCGACGTGTCGTTCGGTGCAATAATAAAATGTATTATGTTTTTGTATTTTATTCGAAGCCCGTCTCCCCGTTGAGAACTAAAATTCGCGGAATGAGCCGGAAAAAAAATTGCGCTCGGTGGAAGATCACTCCGATGGGGGGTGAAATGGACGAAACGCGTATATAAAACTCTGATGTTGTTATATAATTTATATACATATGTATATATATATATATATATATATACGTGGGTGTGCCGAGTGCGTGTGCGTGCGTTTTATAACAAAAAGTGATGAGAAATAAAAACGTTTCGTCGGCTATAATAAAATGACGTATACATACTACTTGAACGAATAGCGTTTACATAAGAGATATATAGACTCATTATTATAGACGCATAACGTCGGTCGGTGGACTATTATCGATGAGTATAATAATATATAGAATGTGCGTTTTGGAAAATACGATTTTATGGGGCACGTCTTGACACGTCACGTTATAAAAATACGAGGTTCCGTCTTGCCGTCTCGTTTATAGTTTATATTTGGAAATAATATAATTTATAAGTTTATGGCTGTCTGCAGCGTAAGTTTTTTCATTCCGTACAAAAGTCATGGACAGGATACATTTAGCGCACTATACGTTTGTCATATTATTATTTATCGCGTCGTTATCGAATTATTTGGAAACGTATAATATCATCACGCGCAATGTATTGTTATAATCGACGGGGTAAATATTCTATTCACACGTCAAAAGTCTGACGCAGGTGTACAACACTGTACGTACTATACTATATTGTATCACAAATTATATTTTAGAAATATATAATATAAAGATCAATGATTGTACCCACGATTTCCTGCGTTTGAGTTATCGAACATCAAGACGAAAATTAATTTATTTTGAGCTGTGGGTACTATTGCAGTAGGTGACATACTATAATGTATAATATTATCTTATATATATGTTTATTTTCTAGATATTTAGGACTTAGGCACTATACGCTTATACGTATGGGTTAGGTTAGGTAAGCCGTAGGCATGTGTGCAAAGTGTATACTTAGTCTATATTAATAATATTATACATAACATTAAGATTTGAAAACTATAGAAATTCATTGTTTTTATAATTATTATTATTCACTACAAACGAAATACTTTCTGAATAATAAACTAATAATAAATCCACAGATACTTTAAATTTTCATCATATGTTTAAATATTATTTCCCATTCATTATAAAATTTTCAAAATATTTTGACTCGTTTTGATCTGTTTGTAGACATAAGAGATTTTTTTTTTCTTAGTTGTTTTTCTTCAAAATAATTGCGAATAAAATATATTAATACATTTTTGTTCGGTAAAAAAACTTGAAATGTAATATAAGGTAAGGTTCAGCATAAGTTGTTATTAGTGTAATTAAGAAAAAAGATTGAACTTAAATCTACAATTATTTTTATGAGTGTCCGAAGATATAGATAGTTGTTCTATATTGTACTATGACAAATCATCGTATCTGTTGAACTTGATATTGTCTGCATCACAGGCAGGAAAATCGGGTGTTCATCCTCAAGCTTTCTATTTTTCTAATTATTTTGGGAGAGAATATTAAATTTTACCTATAAACATCCATTTATTATTATTTTATTGTTTATAAATTAGCGACAGCTACGCTAAGTAAAAGACTAAATGTTTCACCATAATTTTCACTATAGAAAACAAAATTAGTGAATTGCAAAAAATGAGTTTCTCATAGGCTTTGACTTATAACATTTATATTATGTAATTTTTTTGTTAAAATAATAAATGCAATGAAAAATGTTGTTATGTTTCATTCTTTTTATTTTCATTAAAATAAATGTGTTGAAGTGTTGAACTGCTCCAAAAGTACTAAGCCGTCAAGGTGCCATAGTTGTACTTGTATTATAGTCTTGTATTATAATACTTAGTATGAACATTCACATTTCGTTCGTATTATAAACAATGAGAGAATATAGTTATACTTACACGTAATTATAATAATATTACGCGTCGTCGTCCGTCAGGGCAAAACCATCAAAAGGAGAAAACTATTCCGTACCTATATTATAAACTATATTAATGGATTAGCGCAAAATCGTTTTGAACTGTGATTTAAGTGCTTTTAAATGTATTTTAATATTACATCCTGCAAACAAACGCCATATTGGTATACCTATATACCATTTGATTATGACGTGTGCCTATATAGAGAAATCTGAACGGTCTGTACGGAAGACCGTAGTTAGGAAACATTTAAGTGTTGTCCGCTCAGACCGTTGTTAGCGATATTCGAAAACCGCAATTATAATTGTATTAAAAACGGTTCGATGTGATTTACCTTTTCGTACATTTATTTATAGGGCCGTGCATTGCGTCGGACCACACCATTATTTGTACAGCGATCGCCAGAAGAACCTGAAGCCCGAAGTTGTCATCGTAAAACTGCATCAGACAATTCGAAAAAATGTTTTCCACAAGATTTTTAATCACGTTCGCGCTTTACAGTCTGGCTTTGGACACGACTTCGGGAAAACCTTTGACCGGTAAGTGTTTTCGATAGTAAGCTTTAATGTATATATATGAAACTAAAATTTGACAACCTAACCTAATACGAACATTCAGTGTACTTAAGTATAATATACAGTATTGTGTACGATTTTAGACGGACTGAAGGCGTGCAAGAGAAGCGATCCGAAATTGGATGAATGTTTGTTGAACATGCTCAGACAGACTAAACCTCAGCTCATGCAAGGTAAGCGGGAAAAAAGACATTGTTATTACATAAGTACAATTTTTTTAAGCTTCCATAACAACCTTCGATATAGTATGGTTAACGTTGGAGTGATAACCATACTCTAAATATTAATTGGAATCCCCTTTTCAGTCTGGTTAAACTGAATACTTACTTCAGTCATGGTCTCAACCATTAATTTTAGTTAAACTTCACAAATTTCCTTAACTTCACGCTTTAGTTAAATTGCATTGTTTACAGGTAACCCGGAACTGAATCTGCCGCCGTTGGACCCTGTACACATCCCCAGGGTTTCGGTGTACAAGAATTTGCAAGATATCCGGGTGACTGGAGAGCTGTCCAACTTGACGGCTAAAGGCGCCAGTTCGATTACTTTCAAATCGTTAAAGTACGTATATAAATATATTATTACTTATTAGTTTATTCGATTCTTCGATTCTTCGATAATATACCATCGATGTAAAACCAATGTATTATAATTATGTATCCGAGTACCACCTATATATTTTATAATACTCGTACCTACCAAAAATAAAAAAATGTTGGTATCTCCCATCTCTGTACAACTGATATGATGTAATTTTAATTTTTTATACGTTTCCATTGTTTTCGTGTACCGCAGAGTCAATTTAAGAGCAAACACGTGGGACATGGCCATAGTGATTCCTCTCATCACGTTTGTCACAGACTTCAATCTGAACGTCACGTTAAAAGTTATTCCGATGCCTGTCTTCGGAAATGGACTGTGTGACGGAAAAATCAGTGAGTCTTTGATTACTATTTATTTTTGTACTATTAGAACAATGTCCGCGGTATTGAAAGTAACATTTTATACCCATAATATTTTAAATTATTATAATATTGCAAGCGAAAAAAATTTACGATTGCATTTTTAAGTTTTACATAAATTACATATTGAATATATAAGTACGTTATGTATTTGTAAGTCTTTGATAACTGTTGTTTGTGCTGAGTTGGATAAATCAATATTAGTACCTTCTTAGATTCTATAAAATCGACGTTGGACTATGTACGATATACTTACCTACATAATATACCCATTTTGACAATTTTCAATAAACTAGAAATTGTTTGATATTTAGATTGTCAAAGCAATTTATGAAAAAAATATGTTTATCGTGCTCGCAGTATATTAAATCACGAACTATTTAATGTAATGTGCATAGTAAATTTTTTCTACATTTTCAGGTCACAGCGTCGTTCGATTTCACGCCAGCACTGAAGTGAAAGAGGGCAAATTGAAGTTGAACGATATCAAAATCGACCTGAACCTCGGCGACGTGGAAGTGCACATCATCAAATCGCAGAACCCAGCATTAGGTGAGTCCTCGCTATAACTCTATGATGATAATCACTAGTTTCGCGTACTCGGGTACTTATACCGATCTATACCGCGTGCAGTGTCCTGCACAAAATCAACGCAGGTATACACTCTATAACTCAGTTATTAGGTAATTATATGATATAATATTACTCAGTTCCCGATACATATTTCTGAATCCTATCTGCGGGACACGAGAATAAAATTATTTATCGTCGGATGGTGAATCCCCGACTTACAATAATTGTTTAACTCTTGCGTCTTGCGCATGCGAGACGACTAGGTACGCTTTTTCTGTGTAGCCCGTTTGACCCACGCAGTATACCATGTGGTTTCGCAAGATGTACCTATGCACATAATATAATATACTATCAATATAACTGTTGTTGTATCGAGTGCGTGTTGTTGTTTTTCGATTGACGGTCGATGCCCCTCATCGTGCACTATTGCACCTTATCGCGTATATATTACAGACTACGACAATAATAGCATCAGTGCATGATATTATAATATGTACCTATATAAAATGTATGCTACTATAATGTATATTTACTTTACTTTTAGATAATCGTGTACGTCTAGTCAATAAAATACTATTTAAACGGCTAATGGTTCGTTTGCGCACTCACTATACAGTTAAATTGCGTACACATTAGATAAAAAAATATGTGATGTGCACGTATAGTATTATTAGATATATTATAATACAGTGCCTATATTTACGGACTAAATTACTTAAAACAAATTATCAGTGATTCCCGAAGAACTGTGAAAATACTAAAATATTCCTATTATATCTTTCTCGTTAAAATGCATTTGTTTATTTATTTACATAGAAAACGGGGTTTTTATTTACGCCCAAAGACCAAAAAAACCATATTATTATATAGTAAAATATTTACACAAACCAATTTTTTTTCTATTGAAAGTAGGTACATACATTGTGTCGAGTCCCACTCAAAATGTTGAGTGCTGATACTTAGACTTGACTTAAACAAATGAATGTCTTAAATTTAATCTCCGATAGTTCAGTCATTTGATTATAAAATATAAACGTGAATACATTTGTACGTTAAAATGGGTCAGTGTTTTCACTGCATTGACCATCAAAGTCATTTCAAAATAATATTGATATACAATGTATATATATTATATTACGATATTTGCATATAGTCTAGACTATATGTACCTACATGTACCATTGGACCAACATCGATAATTATAATATTCTTTATGGCATTTCACAGTTGTGACTTCTAAGTAAAAAAATCTTATAAAATTTACAGTAAAAATCGACAAAAATTGATGTTTTCAACTTAAGATAGTCTTTAACTTTTTTTTATAACAGTAAAATTCAAAAACGAAAATTAGTCCTAGTGATAATATTTATAAAACTATATACAGTATATTAAATTAAAAATTTTTTTTATTTTCATTGAAATTTTAATGTAAGTTATTTTCTATAAGTATAATTATTCGTATATGTATACGTATACTCAAGTCTTGATTTCTAATAATTTCACAGTAGGTAAACTTATCGTATAAAGTGATTAGTGCGGTTTATGGATAAAATAACAGTAGATATAAATATATAATAATATTATATAGTATCAGTATGTGATTAATAAACGTTTAACATAAATAGTATGTGTATATTTTCTGGGATAGTAGACACTACAGCGTAATAATATTATATTATATACCTACCGCTATAATTGAGGTATCATATTACTATAGGTATTGAACTAGTGACTAGTATACTTTATATTTTAATTGGTATAACGAAACAGCAATTATGTGTCCACCCTGTTTTTGCACTGTTTTCCATATTCAAATTTTTGATACATAATAAAGTATATTCTAGATATCTGATATATACCTAATATTGGAAAATGTATTAAAGATGCCCCATTCTCAACGCGTTGGAGTTGACTTGAATTGAAAAAAAAACTAATCTGTTTAGTTTCTGAAACTCCGATTAATCGCCATTGAGTGTATTCAAAATTCAAACATAGAGTTACGCTCTTATAGAACTTATTGGTTTTAAGGTCTAGACAAGGTCGCATGGCGGGCGGGTCGTCCGCGGGCGCAATGAGCACTCTGTATACCGCTTTATGTGTCAAAAATCATCACATAATAATTATTATAATAATAATAATAGTACACATCGTACACGTTAATTAAGCTTCCGATCGTTTTTTAGCGCAAACGACTTCGCAGTTTTTCAACACGAACAAGCGCTTGGTGCTAGACTTGGTGACGCCGGTTGCCGAGGACGTGGTCCGACAGATGTTGCTCCGGTACGGTAACAGAATTCTGTCCACCGTGGAAATCTCGGATCTCTTGATTGACTGAGCCGTCAACGTCTTCGTGGGACGTTCGTCGACGGTCAAGTGTCGTATACGTGCAACAATCATTACATGGTATTAATATTATTAAGTACCTTCCTAGACTCAAAATAGTACTATGGTAGTATTTATAATATGAAATTGTAGGCTATTCGATTGGAGAGCACTAAGCATATAATACGAACCGCGCCTTCGACCAAAATCCCGATACTCCGGTATATTATGCGATCGGGTATTATCATA
>PVMI01004521.1:0-49815 GCA_008528875.1 Aulacorthum solani | reverse complement strand
TTAAATCCTATACTATTGTCACTTATCATATTTTTTATTATTATAAGCCAAATTGGTTTTAACTTTATTATTTCTTTGTCTTACATTTTTTTTTAAATATTTGCAGAAGATATAAGCTATAAGGTTCACTTAAAAATTTACTCATAATGTTATATTTTTAAGTATTAACTATTAAATATAAATCAAGTGTTATAATAATAATCATTGTAATATTTGATATTTTGTAAGTTTATAATAGTATACATAGCTATTATACTATAAAAAATAGTTGTTTGATTTAACAGTATTCAAGTGCTTGGTATCTCAACTATTTTGCTCTCTTTGAAAGTAATAAAACTGTTGCTTAGCCCTACTTGATTTTTACCATTTGATATGTGTTTAATAAACAAGGATTATATTTAGTAGGTTAATTAGTAAACATAAAAATAGTGCATTATAAGTGTCATAATTTTAGTAAGACTATCATATTGTTTACTGGAAACTAAATGCAGCCAAGCAAAATATAGTTAGAAAGAAACTTATCACACTCAATATATTTTAGGTTGTATCAGATTATATAATGTAAAATCCTGATCTTCATTGCTGATATCAGAAATTTATTGTTAAATTTCATTAATATTGATCTCATATTTTTCATTTATTTATTTTAATGATTTGTCAATTCATTTTAAAAGACATTCCCAAGTCATTTTCTTAGATTAACTGAGTAAAGAGGAAAAATAACTATTTTTAGCATGTTTAACTAATATAACATACGACAAAAATATAAGGAAGTTTGAAATTTACAACCGTCATTAAAGATATATTTTTTAAAATGAATATTGAATAGATTCAAATCAAAATGTTTTAATGAATAACAGATTGTCAATTGCCACTTAACAGTATTAAAAAAAATATATTAACATAAATGAAACGCGATTGTGGTTATGAACTAGTGTTCTACTGCATGGGTTTGTTTTATTCAAATGTATTAATAAAACCTTTTTTTCTTTTTAAAAGAAAAAGTTTAAAGATTATTACATTTTAAACAAAATAAATCTTTTTACTTACTCAAACTATATTAATAGAGCTCTAATTATTAATAATTAAAAAGTAAATATAAAATAAAATAACAAATTATATTTTTCTTACCACTATCTAAAAATAATGATGGAACAGCACCAAGTTTTAATCTGTTTCTTTTTTCAGGATTATTGAAACAATTTTTGTCAAAATGAACACCGCATACTCTTATAGATTTTCCTATTTTTTCATTAGGGTTTACTCTTAATCCACATTTTTCTATCCACTGTTTTTTTAGTGTGATATCACTAGGATAGCCAAAGAGACTAAGATCCTTTGAATACCTGTTGAAGCATTTTTTAACGGAACAGAGTATTCCTTTTCCCAAAGTGTAGTCCTTAATAAACATATAATTCATTAAAAATATGAATGTTAGAAACATCTAAAGTTTGTTAAAAATTATAATATACAAGTTAAAATATAATACGAGCTAAATACATATTGTATGGTAACATAATACTATTTTGTGTAGAAACTAAAAGCTGTATTTCTTTTCATGTCTTTGTAACCAAAATAATAAACTATAGAGTAATGGTTGTAAATAACATAGAATCAGAATACTCACAAATAAGATCACTTGATACCTTGTTGACCTTCCCAAGCAATATTGTTCAGGTATAAACCAAGTAGGTATAACTATTAATATTTATAATCAATGTTTCTCAGTGTATACTTTGTTGGCTGTACAGTTTATGATACAAAACAAATTGTATGTACACATTTATTTGTATATTATGATCCAATTAAAAGACTACAAGATGATGATTTCCTTACAGTAAATATATATACACAGCTCTTTGTTTGTGCGTTTTTAGGCTATTTTAATTTTATATTTTACTCATAAAGTATTTTAAGAATGATGACAAAAATTCTCCTTGTTTGTGTAAAAGTTGCTATTTTAAAATAGAAAATTGGTACTTGCAGTATAACTTATCATTATTATTTATGGCATTACACTATGTACCAAATTAGATATTTTAAACGAGCCAAAACAAAATAACATCAATTCAGGTATTTGTGACATTGAATTCATTTTGAATATTTTAATTAAATCTGAAGATTGGTCTGCATAGTTTTTAAATAAAAATGTCAAAAAATCCGTTCATGCTTTTAATAATATAATAAATATAAAGTTGTTATTATCTTAAAATGTGATATCCTGTCATTATGATAAAAACCTTGGATCACTAGAAGCTAGTTATTTCTATAAAAAATAGAATATAAATGTACAATAAAACCAAACTACTTTATACCATTTTATGTCTCTTAAAAATATTTATATTATTATCTACAGAAATGTATAAAATAAACTAATTGTTAGTATTCCACTCAGGCCCATATACTAAATATGTTTGCGGGCTTCATAAAATTGTGTTTTAAATAAAATATGTATGAAAAACTCAATATTTCAAAAATTACAAATCAATTTCATCAACCTCTAAGGTAGCTGAGCCCCTGTACTCCAGGTCCCCCTTGGGTGCATTGCTTCCACTAAACTTGTTTAGATGATTCAGGTAAAAAAATCTCTAGTAAATATGATATAGCAAATGTGTTTAGAAATTTATTAAATAGTGTTGGAGAAAAGATGTCAAATTCAATTGGATCTTGTGATTATAAAATTGACAATTGAAATGAATATAAGGAAAATAGTTTCATTCAATATTTTTGAGGGCCATAGATGCAAATAAAATTATTAAAAACAAAAACAATTTAATGATATTTCTCCTATGCAGGCTGCTTATCAATTGTTTTTATTAAAAAGAATCTCATATTGTATGATATTATATCATATTGTTACCATTACTATCAGAACTTATAGAGATTTTTTGACTAGCTATAAAACGTCTCTAGTAATACCTATTTATTTAAATGGTGATATATATTGCTGTTCCAATTACAGGCCAAACACACTAACCTTAACTGTTTAAAAATACTAAAAAAACACATTGAATACATACTTACCAAATCCCTGACTAAATATAATTTATTTGGTAATTATAAATTTTTATTTAGAAATGGGCCAGATAAACAGTCAGATTAATGATTTTATTAATATTGTTCTTCATGAAAACTCACGTGTAAGTAAGCAAAAAGATTGTAAATGTTCAATTATAAATTAAAACTGGTATATTCTACTCACCAAAACTTATCCATGAACAAATCAACATTTATAATTTAAAAACTTAGTATATACTGAATGTTTGTAAAATTGTATTTAGATATAAAAATATTACTATTTCTTTTGTTCATAATATTACAATACACATTATAGGAGTAATATTAATTTAGTTCTACCAAGGTATAGAACAACATATTATGTTTTTAATAAGTTTCATATTGAATTTAAAATGTAAATTTAATTCTATCAATAATTTAAAAAAAATGAAAATATGATATGTTTAATATCAGGAGCAGATCCAAATACTTTAACAGGGATTTTTAATATAAATTTATTTTGTGGCTTAAGTGATAGAGAGTGCTCAAGTGTCCGAATCCCAGGCTGTTCAATATCATATGCTTATAATTTTTTATTTATATTATTCTGTTTAAACTTTTATACTACTCAAATCACAACACATCTCAATAAATATATTTTATAAACACTAATAATTACAAAAATGCAAATATTTTTTTATTATTAATTTTAATAGCTAATAAATATTACGTAATATTTTATCTACTTTATTTTTACAAGTACACTTGATTACTTTAAACTAATTAATATTTTAGAACACACTATAGAGTTATAGTTATCAAATATTATTGTATAAAATATATATGTTTAGTTAAATTTTTTATAGGAAAAATCTCCCAATAGTCTATCAGTTCTAACATCTTATTTTCACTTATCTAACAATTATAGATAGCAATAACAAAAATTGTTGTGACAGATAAAAGAACAATGAAAGTAATCATCTATAAAACCTAGTCTTTATTTAGCTAGGAAAGTAGTTTTAAAATATATCTTGGTAGTCAATCAATTATCTTATAATTTAATAAAATAATATTGTTTTTATCTACTATTGCCAAAAGACAATATACAACATAAATTATGAAAATTCAATCGGCCACCATAACACGGTTTGTTATACTCAAAATCGAATTACTTATGGTCGAACCTATTTAAACTAGCTGCAACTGAATTGTACTTTGACAATATTTTATAAATAAGCTACTATCCATAACTATTATATTATTATTACCTTAGTACTTGTTAAAACTGGTATTACATCTGTTTTAGTGACTGTAGAAACTTGTCTCTCAAATTGTTCAAAATAATTGTCAAGATTTTTAATATGTTCCTCTCTGAAAAAAATGTTGTTTCTTTGTATTTATTTTCATCATTATAACCAATTTTTTAGATATTTAAATAATTGTAAAACTAAAATCTTTGTCAATTACAATTTTTATTAAGTTACCTTAACAGATTTTGTCTGATCGGTATATATTTATTATTGTCAACTTGTGTATTATTACTTTGAGTAGTAGTGTAACTATACAAAAAAAAAAGTATTAATGAAAATTAAAAATTAACCTGTAGAGATCAAGAAGTATTACCTATAGGGAAAACTATTTTCAGCACATTTTTGATTATAAGCTTGAGGTATAGTATTTCTATATAATACTCGCTTTTTTATATATGGATTATAATTTTTTTCTAAAAAATGATTACTACATATTCGTTGCTTATCATCACAATGGTCAATTCCAATGGCTTTGAGCCATTTTCTTCTCTTAAATTCATTTTTTGGAAATCTAAATTGAAGCAAATACCAATGAATACAATAATTGCTAGTGTTTAAATAAACACAATATAGAAATTTTCTGTGCTAAACTGATTTAAATTTTTCTACATGGCCTCTCACCGGGATAATCGCTATATCATTAATATGGTGCAAAAATCCAGGTGAGCTATTTTCACATTGGTTTGAGCGAGCAAATAAAAAATTTCTATAAAAGATAGATACTCACAAATGATAAATAATTCTAGGATGAGTATCTCTGGTTTTAACAGAATCATTAAGACACACTATGCACTTCGGCATTTTTAAAATATAGTGTTAGATGTTATCAAAAATAATATTAATTTAGAAGTATAACCACCAAAACCAATTTAGGATTACAAGAGAAATAAAACTTCTTATATTGTTATGATTACACCTTCACTAATTTTATGAGATAATATTATATTTATTATTAAAAATGAATATATGAATGTAGCAAAATACTATCTATTTATTATTTAACCAAACACACAACACAAACAAATTATTCTGTCACAAAAAAACTAGCAATTAATGATTAACTCTGATACATTTTATCATATTGTGGTTAACTACGAATTAAACCCTCGTCGGGCGGCATTAAATGTCATGAACGCTTGGTCGATTGTGTCAGGCAGTGTGACCATATTTCGAAAACCAAATTCCACAAGTTGTGAAAATAAAAATCATTACGATAGCGCTACGCCTCTAGCATTTGAATTCGACCTGTATCACCACCATCCGGACCATAGTAGGCAGGTATATGGTATTTCTTATTTTGTATAAAAACAGAAACGAAAAACAACTGCTAAACGATATCAAAAACCGAAATAATATAAAAATGAAAATAAATATTATAAGATGATAAAAAAAATAAATCTCTGTAATCGAAAAATTGTTAAAATGTATTTATTACTAATTTTTAATTAAAAATTCATCAGTGCAACTAATTAATATTTATGGATGTATTTTATATAATTGTACCTACCTATGTTAAAGTTCTGAGTAAAGGATAATTTAATTTATTTTTGAGAGGTACTTAAATCAACAAAACATAATTCAATAATTGATTAATGTTCATATCCATTTAAAAATAAATTACAATATTATCTTAACTTGAAAAAAATTAAGTAAATTAAAATTAGTAAAAATTAAATAAATACATACAATAGTTTTTATAACTTAGGTATAGGTTAAGTATTTTCATATGTAGTATATAAAAAAAATAATAATAAATATCACGATGAAACAGATATACAATTATATCAGTGTATTATCCTTTTATACAAATATTATTCAAGTGATAAAACTATAATATTGTCTTACTTTGTAAAAAGTATTTTTATCAACTTATTCAACATAGTTAATGACAATCGTCAACTAAAATTGTTGAATTTTAAAAGTGTGTAATAGGCGTGAAATGTGATGAATAAAAAATAGTTTTATAACAAACTCTAGTAGGTATACATGGAATTTGGCTCTAATTGTTGGGGAACACAAATTCATTTCAATTTACATATTACATGTTATCCTCTTGCTGCAAATACAGCCCAAAACGAGATAGAGCATTGTAAATGTCTTCGTTTCACTGCCTATACGTTAAAAATTGTCTACAGCCCCCAATGACTATGCTCTGAACTCCGATAAATCTATAAACTAGTGTTTAGCAGGAGTCTTATAGGCTGATGGCGTGCAGCTACAAGCATTTAATTTTTTTTTAATTAATAAAGAGAGTCGTTGAAGGCTCTCCCAAATTTTCCTCTAATCAGCTGGCTATCAGGATTATGCGAATTGTCAATCAAGATCTGTCGCTTAAATTTAAATGATTATGTTATTGTTGTTGTCTCCATTACTCTATATTATAGACTGCAATTATTAAATTTGTATTTTTTTTTTCGTATTGTTGTATTGTCTTGGGTCATCGTTTTGTAGTTGTGGATATTACATACTATATTATGATATAAAAATATTTAGTATTTTTTTCAATACATTTCTTTTCAATCACAAAAAGTTATTCTAATAGTTACCACTTTAATTTTAAGTTTGGTTATTTATTCACATTATAAAATTGGTTAGATAACGTAGTCAGTTTAAAAAATTGCTGGAAACCCGTAGACTGTTTATTTTAACTGGGCAGTAAGCACTCCCATGGAAATAAATACAATCAGACAATTCATACAAGAATACACAGAAAAGTAATTTTTTGAATTAACAAAACGATTTCTATTTTACGAATCATTTGTTCCGGGGTAATAGGTAGGTACCTACGTTACGAACCTAGTATTATATTATATCTAGTATTATTCGTTGAAAACTGTGTTGTTCAGTATTGTATTCCCTCATCACCGCATTTATGGCCGACACATGTCTTATATTATAATATAATAAGACGTATGAAGTACAAAAAAAATATTATAATATATAATATCGCCTTCATCGGTTTGGAATTTCTTTTATACAACTAACGAGTACCACCTGCTGCAGCTATATAATACTATTATATATACATATACATCATACATATATATATATATATTGCTGCAGGTATTGCCGAGGGCCGAGGGTTGTTGCTGTATAATAATAAGTCTGTGTTGTCTTGTTGTCTTGAGTATTGTTGCAAAACATATTATATAGATATACTCATACCATATATATTATGTATACATGTACCATATATAATATATATATATATATAATACATATATTATATTTTATATAGTTGGCCATTGGGTACAGTGGTTTTATTTTATCGTCTGAAATTCAAAACAACTATTTTTATGGCCTTACCTGTTTATAAAACTCGTCGTGGCGTTGACCGGTCGCGTCTCGCTGTCGTCGAACCAATTCACCACGACGGGACACCGAAAGACTTATTTATTGCATTGTTAAATTTTATTTTTAAGTGTGACAGTGAGGGTTATTTCTTTTTTTCTGCAATTCTATACAATCTGAAAATTGTATTTTAAATTTTAGTTGCTAGCTTAATCATAGTACTTTTGCACTAATCTACTTCCAAATACCTATTTAGGAAGGATCGACACGGTGAAAGGGCGGATCCAGAAATGTTTCACAGAGAAGACACAAAATTGTCTTTATACTTAGGAGTTATGAATAAGTTGCTTGAATTGTAATTTGTAACCTGATGCGTGCAAGCAACAAAAAGTAACATAAAAATAAATAAAAATAAAAATAGTTTTAATTGAGAACACAAATACTCTTAGTAAAGAGTTCCCCACCCGGTAATATTATAGAGGGTAGTAAATAAATACAGGCAATAATTAGTCCCTAACCTTCTCCTCATCCAATTATTAGCACTGGGGGAGATTAATCGAGTGTAAAAAAGTGCTTAGTATATCCCCCCTCCACCAACAGTAAAAATTGAATGAGATGAAGGGGAGGAGAGAATTGACTGTGTTGACTGCGACACTGATATAATTAAATATTATTTTTATTATTTGTAAATTTGACAGTTTAAATATTATAAATTAATTTATACTAATATTATAAAGAAGAAAAATGTTTTGTTTGTTCGTTGGTTTGGGGTAATTTCTGGAACAACTGATCAGATTTTAAAAATGTTTTAACCATCAGAAAGCTGCACTACTATTGCAGCATTACCCCAAAGATTTATATTCTCTATAGGTAGGTTAGCAACTAAAATATTATTATAAATATATAAGTAAATTAAATCTACAGCATTTCATCGTACAATTAGGTCATACTCAGTGACGGACCAAGGGGGGCGGGTAGCCTTGCCACGGGCGCTGTTGGTATAAGGGCGCTCTTAAGTTTATGAAAAATAAAAAAAGGTAAAAATATCTAATAAAATATGTATAAATTATAATATTATATTTTTACGCAGAAAAATAATATTAGACTTTCGTATATGTTTACCTTTTGTTTATATTTTTGTCCGGTGTTGACATATTTTATATTTATAGTTCCCTAGTCTTAATCAGTCAGTTTTCTGTGAAACCCAAACTGCAGATCGACGATAAATGTTATATTTTTATTTTTTATTTGTTCTTGTCGAAAAGCCATCACTCGTTGTCTGATTTATTTAAATTTAACAATTTGTTTTTTAACATTCATTTTACCAAAAAAAGATGATGTATTAAAAAAAAAATCCAAGTGGAGATGAGAATAGAAAAAGAAAACTAGAACTTGAAAAAAATGTACAAAAACTACCAAAAATCAAAATTTTCTTTTCAAAGACAGAAACCAATGTTAAAAAAAATTTAACACTTATCAAAATAAATTATATATTTCTATTTCAATCGAATGAATTTAATCAAGGTTGAGATGTTTGAAACATTTTGTTTTCAACTCTTATTCAAAACATATTTTTATTGAATTCTAATTGTGCTGCAAGAATAAATAATAAAGAAATGTATAAAATTTAGTACTGAATACTAAATAATTATTTGGTTACCTTAAGATTTGTATTTTTCATAATATTAATCTTAATTTCTACTGTGAGCCATTAACTAATGTAGTTATGTATTATGTAAACATATCATATGAGACATTAAGTTAAGTTCAATTAAGTTTTAAAAAAGGGACCTTTTTGAAATGTTGAAATTTATGAAAATAAACTTAAAGATGAATATCCAAATGTATGTTGCTTAAAAATTTATCTTACAAATTACAATTCCAGTAAAATCAGCTTAGTGTGAACGAAGCTTTAGTAAATCAAAATTAATAAAAATATATTTACGAACTACTACAGAGCAAACAAGACTTAAAAACCTTGTAACTATTACATCTATAGAAAATAAAATGATAAGGCAAATCAATGATTTAGCTACAAAAATAGCTAAAAAAGGTAATTTTTAAATTTTCAGAAATACAATTTTTTCACTTAATTAAAATAACCAGGAGACTAATATTTGTGTTTATGTATTTATATTTTTTAATGGTTTTTAAATATCATATTGACTATAGTCTATAACAGAGGTTCCTTAAAGTGGGCCTTCATCATATTTTTGGTGGGTCGTGTTATATTTTTAAATAGTACATTTTTTATCCATGTGTTTCTATTACTTATAGTTGATATTTAAATTTAATTCTAAGTCATAAATTCATATTTGTGTTTGAGACAATTACGAATTTACTGCGACGCAATCAGATTAATGGTTATTGAATAGATTAAAATAAAATATATTGTTATTCAATTCGAAATGATACTTTTTATGCAAAAAAAAATTCATTGATATTATTGTGTGCCTCCAAAATTTAAATAATTTCTAAAATCGGTCGTACTGTCGTAGCTACCATAACAAGTTCAGGAACCTTTAGTCTATATAATATAATATATGTTCACTGTTCACATATCGATTAAATAAAAAAATAATATACTTTTGATTTGTACCTGCTTAAACATTTAGTATTGTGTTAAGGTTAACCCGCACACCCTGTCCTCTGTAGCTAATATTTTGTAAGGGTGTTACATCTTTAAGATGTACATATCTTAATGTCCTAGATACAGCACTGCAGGCCATACTAATATAGCAGCGTGATGGATCATGATTTCAATTTTCAAAATCAATTAGGTCTTTATGTCGTAAAACAGTTACGTTCAGTCACTCGATGTATCTACAGATCGGAAATTTACAAATTGTCGCTAAAAAAATTCAGGTTTAGGAAAAGGTACTATAGTAACTATTCTATTTAAATTTTTTTAATGAAAGAAGTTACGGAAGTATTTTACTCTTGTTTTCAGTTTTGGACGTTCGTACTTCTGTTCTATGGGCTGTAGTACTTACGTAGTCCATACATTAAAGAGTAGTATAGAGGCAGCTACTCTGAAAAACCGGGCACGTAAAATAGCGCTCCTGGTGCCATTTCTTTAGAATTCACGCCCGGACGGAAAACGTATTGCTGTAGTAGTTATTATATATCCACCACCGCCGTCAGTACTCCGTGTACAAATAGAAACTACAAAACCGATAGTATTATCGTATTCTCCGTTCCAACACTATAAACAATAATTATCTACAATATTATAATATTAAGTACACGTTGCTAACTTGCTATTATATATTCTTAATGCATTATATCATAGTTAAAAATAACTGAATAATAATTTTCTTTACTTAAGGTACTGTCTATAAATTATTTTAATTTGTGATTAAGTCAATAGACATTAAATATGTCGAATAGAGTAAGAAATCGCAAACCTGAATCGATTATTAGTCATAGAAATAATCTATACAGACTCATCATAAGGTAAAGTAGTATAAATCATAGCATTTTTATTCATACTGATTTTGATTTTGTTTAGTCAACTCATTTATGATGGTAATTCCGCAATCGCTTCAACCTTAGCTGCTCATGTAAAAGCTGTTCCACCTTGTTGTCCGTCCAATCGACTCTTGAATGTTGTGGAGAAAGGATTACTACATGAAATCGAAGAACAAAGAGAATCAGAACAAGAATCAAACTTAAATCCTATTCAGCAAATGTTAATTGGACCAGGCATTGGTACGTTTTATGATATTTCATATATCACATATATCTGTGTAATTAATTGTTTACTTGATTTGATTAGACTTAGAATATGAGACTGATGTTAATTGTACCGCTCCTGAGCCATCACTTTATGAAACTGTCTATGTAACATCCCACAAAGAAGCTTGTAGGGCTGGTGCATTTAGTCCCAATGGACAGTTAATCGCAACAGGAAGCTGTGATTCATCAATCAAAGTAATTATAATTTACAACATAAAATGTGATAACTCATTAAAAAACATTTATAGATTTTGGATGTTGAAAGAATGCTGGCTAAATCACATGATATGGGTATCCCTGATAATGAAGAAGGACAGGGACATCCAGTAATTCGGACTTTGTATGATCATTTGAAAGAAGTGACTTGCTTGGAGTTCCACCCTAACAATCCAATTTTAGCTTCGGGCTCTCGAGACTGTCAGTTTAAGCTTTTTGATTATTCAAAATTATCTTCGAAGAGAGCCTTCAAAACAATAAGCGTAAGATGTATAATAAAATTGTATTGTTCTCAAATTATTTTAACCGTATACAACAACATTACAGGATGTTGAACCTATAACATGTATAAGTTTTCATCCCCTTGGAGACTTTATGGTTATGGGCACCAATAGTCCAGTCATAAGGCTTTATGATATAAATACGGTACAATGTTATGTTAGTGCAATTCCTAGTCATCAACATACTGGTCCTATTACATCAATAAAGTATATGCAAAATTATCTTATGTATAATAAATATTAAATTATTTGTAAATGTATTGTTTATTGTGGTATATTTTAGGTTTGCATCAAATGCCAAGCACTTTGTGTCCTCCAGTCGAGATGGTTCAATTAAATTGTGGGACGCGGTGTCTAATAAATGTGTTAACACATTTGAAAATGCACATGATGGTAGTCAAGTGTGTTCTGTGACATTTTCAAGAAATGGGAAGGTGAACATTTTTTAAATTTTATTTTCATAAGCATTATAATATTAAATAATTTTCTATTACAATTTGTAGTACATTTTATCATCGGGCAAAGATTCTTTAGTGAAACTTTGGGAGTTATCCACTAGTAGATGTCTGATTGTATATACTGGAGCTGGAACCACGGGTAAACTAGTGTTAGTTTTAAATAAAATTGTATGAATAATCTATGTGTCTGTTAATAGAAAAACAAAAACACCGTACACAAGCAATATTTAATCACACTGAGGAGTATGTCATGTTTCCAAATGAAGCCACTACATCTTTATGCGCATGGAATGCACGGAATGCTTCTAGGCAGCAACTTTTATCACTAGGTAATACATTTTGTCAAATGCATTTTTTTATTTATTCACATATTTGCATTTACATTTATTTTGCAGGCCATAATGGACCTATTCGTTCAATAGTGCATTCTCCAACTTCATCAGCATTTTTGACTTGTTCAGACGACTTCAGAGCCCGTTTTTGGTATAGAAAACACATTAATAGAGAGTAAATTCAATATTTTTTCTTTTTATTTAAAACTATTTATTTATTTAATTTTGAATAAAAATTTAATGCACATTTTTAAAAATAACAAATTATGCAAAATATATAACTAATATTTACATTGAAATGTAAACTTTTATTTAAATAATATTTAATCAATTTCAAATAATATGGTGTGTGGATTTTTTTTTTTTTATTGAAATAAATTTTTTAATTTAAAAAATTTACAATTTGGTATTATTTTATTATTAAATAATTAAATGAATGTAAATATTTAATCAAAATTGATTTTGAGGACAAATTACCTGCTTGTGTTGTTACCGTCTTACAAATTTACAACAATTTTTCGATGTAAATTTGTGTTCAGAAGTTTCAATGTTTTGTAATAAGATTTAATCATAGAGGGAATTTACCTGTTATAATAACAGAAAATCTATAATTTATATTAAATTTATCAAAAACTTCCGAATTAATATTTACTTCTGAGGTATCATTTTTTAATTTTGTTTTTGAAATTAACAGAAGAATTTAAGAATTCAGGTGCATTAATAATTCTTTTACAAGATATTTATTGAGTACTGATTGGAACATTTTATTTTATTTTAAAATTATTTGTGCAGGTAATTTATTAAAAATTTAGATTTGAAACAAAACAATTCCATATTATACCAAACAAATTTTAAATTTTATGTTAGTCAGATAAATCTAACATTAAAGAAATAAGGGCAGAAATTTTTGGATTAAGTTCAGTATGAATATTATAAATTTGGTTTTGCAAAAATGTCCACACTAACACGGATTCAATTTTGTACATACTACCAATTAAAAATATGAAATATTTTAAAATATAAATACACAGCTTTTACAATACCTGGTAGAAATTTTGTAAAATTTATCTTACAAAATATTTTGGTTTGGATATTTTGACCTAGATTCGAATAAGTTAGAATACCTGAGTATGCATAACTACTTCAATACAACACAACTTTTGCTTGAGTTGTCAAAAGCATTATTAATAATATCTACCAACTGTTTTTTAAGAATATTATTATTTCAATTTTTAATTTGTGTACCCATGTACTTGTTCATGTACCGTATAAACTTTGGAATTAAAATACGACACCACTCGTTGATGTTCTGTACATTATTATTATTATTTAATATTTCGGTATTTATTGGTGTATAACTACATCGAAAAAAAACTACCCGGCCCCCTCTTTTCTCGTCACAAACTCACAACGACGCGGCGTATAATATTATCTCCCTCTTGCTATTATATAATATTATATATGTATTATGTATAGGGTGGAGAAGAGGAGTGGTTTCTAAAACTAGCAACACAATAATATATGGTTTAAAGTAGAAACGATAAAATCTCTCTTGCTGGAATATTTTTTTTTATTATTCTCGCTTTTGTCGATGGCGAGCAGATGTAGGTCGTTAGGGTGGTGTCGAGAAACTTGTATATATATATAATGTGTTCATACCGAAACGACAAAGGGTCGTGCACTGTTGCCAGACTTCGGCGATCGTTAAAATCTCTCTTCACGGAATATTTTGTTCATACTCTCGCTTTTGTCGACGGCGAGCAGATGTGCAGGTCGTTGGGGGGTGGCGTCGTGAAACTCGTATATATATATACATGATGTGTTCGTCTTGAAACGACAAAAGGTCGTGCACTGTTGCCAGACTTCGGCGATCGTTAAAATCTCCCTTCACGGAATATTTTGTTCATAATCTCGCTTTTGTCGACGGCGAGCAGATGTGCATGTCGTTGGGGTGGAGTCGAGGAACACGTATAATATATATATACATTTATATACGTGATGTGTTCGTCCCGAAACGACAAGGGGTCGAGCATTGTTGCCAGCCTTCGGCAAGGAAGGAGAACAAAGAACAGAGATTGCTGCCATGACAACGAGAAATAATTTCACAAGGGGTGGATGTGTCTATATATTGGGCTGTCCCGCGACCGAAAATTAATTAAAAATGTGAAAAATGCACTCAGTCAAACTATGAACACAGTATGAGTATTAATATTCTATAGATGACTCATAATATAATACTCAATACACTCGCCTCATCACAAGTAGTTAGGTATATTATGGTGTTTTCATATTTGATATTTCCCCGTATTATAATTAAAATGTATTTACATGATTTCATAATCACTGATTTCGATGACTGATATGCAAATTATTAGCAATGTAAATTTGCTTGTGAATATTTGAAACTCAAATAACCTAAGCCCCGATGCATGAATACATTCCCTATATACATTATTATTTTTTACCTGATATACCTCAATTATAAATAAGTTGTATAATTTGAATAAGCTATAGGACCTGAATAAACACAACCACTTCAAAACAATACATTTGCAAGGGCTTTCAAAAGCGTATTAACTCTTCATTTTATTGGTTTTTTTTAAAATTTTAGTTTTTCTCCTTTGATTTGTTATAAATTATTAGTATACTTATATAGGTACTCGTTTATCATATTGCATCGTATTATTAACTTGCTTTTAAATACGATGCCAAATTGCTGAATATTTTATTACTATTTTGATAATTTGGTGTATGATAAAGAGAAATAAATTCCTCGAAAAAAAAGTACCAATTAATAAAATCATATAAAAAACATAACTGTACATTAATTGTTAATTATTATTTTTATTGAAATTAATTATTCAAGTAATTAGTAGTTAAACACCTTTACCCGAGTTCGGAGTTTTTCTCATTAAGGTACAATAGTTGATATTTTAAGAAACCAAATTTATATATACACAAATATAAAGTTACGATGATATTATATTATGTTATAAATTACCATGAGCAAAATGTACTTTTATAGTGCCTTAACTAATAGGAGTATGTTTAACCAAAGTTAAGTTAGATTACGTTTGATGCTTAATAAAAATTATAATATATAATAAAATTAATAAACATTAAACTTGAAATTGGATATGCGAAATTAATAAGAAACGCCAATACACAGCCTTAATTGCCGCTTATGAGTACGGCAGTTAGGGGTCGGCTGGGAATTTTTTACAATCAATGAAAAAATCTTAGTTTTAAAGGTCAGATGGTTTTTCAGCAGAGTAAAATACTAAAATGTGTTGTTTTGTAGTTTTTGTGAAACAAAAGTGAGCTATGGTATTCCAAAGACTTAAAATGAAAAAAAAATGCGTGCCTCCGAGAGCGTTGAAAATCACCCAAGTACAATTAAAATATTTAGGTACACAACAATTTATAACGGGTACTATAAAAAAATCTATATTCAGTCACGGTCTATGTAAAGCTTTATTGTCGTATAAGTATTTAAATTTTGACAAACGGAGAAGTGGAAACATTTTACGGGTTACATCAGTACAACTCTTCCCCACTCATTAATACTTTAAAATTTAAATACCTTATATATATATAGTATATATAACTCATAACTCATTAACGATACTCACCCAAAATTCAGTTTTTAAGTATCGAAGAACTCTAAGAAAGTAGGTAAAAATAAAAAAATTGTAACCATAAAAGATGAAAAAAAAAATTCATTTGTTAGAAAAATGTTGTTTTAAAAAAAAATAAAATTATGCAAAAAATATTTTCAAAGTCGTTAATAGTTTTTTTTAAAAATAATTAGTGCCTTGGACAGTTTGATGTTGAATGGATCTCTAATACGAAAAACGATTCTGAGCGAATATAAAGGTCAGCCTATTGCCTATATTATTATATAATATTACTAAGATGTTTAATAAAATATACAGTGAAACCTATAAATATCGGATACTCTCGGTTGCCTCATTTAGTCCGTTATTTAAAGGTGTCCGCTATTCGGAGGGAAAAAAATTTCGAAAATAATTCGGAGAAATAATAACCACATAATATAATATACATTTTTTTAATATGTACATAGGTATGTATAATAATGATGTAGGTATATGATGTATTGTATTTTTATTATTTTAATAATAAATAAATATTAGTTGTTTCATATTACTTAAAATTAGGATATTAATATGTATGAAAAAATTAATGAAAATGTAAATAAAAATAATTTAAAAATATTATATTGTATGCAAATTAACATTTATTGAAAAAATCTTTTTCGTTTACTACCCATTGAGTAGGTACTACAATATGCATACAAATACGTCGGTATACGTATTGGAATTATAAATACCTACAACTAAATACGTAGGTACTAAAAATGTACGAGTAAGATAACATCACAGAGCATAAGCTAGAAAAATGTTTTCATCGACACAATAATTGGACGGATAAGGAAAACTAACTATAATATTGTACACAGTATAATACCATGTATTGTAGTAACATTAGATTGTATATTTATTAAACCATTGTTCAATATTATTCTATAGGTAGGTATTTACGATAAAAATTATCAAAATTAAAAATTAAATTGCCATAAAAGTGTCGGTTATTTATAGTGTCCTTTATTTAGAGGTGTCCGTTAAGGTAGGTTTCACTGTAACTACATTGCTATTAAAGTAATTTATTCTACTATAAATGATAAGCTAGGTTGAATTAATTTTTGCCAAAAACATTGAATAAAACTAAAAAGTAAAACTTACCATTTTTCCTTATTTTTTTTTTGTTTTTGAGGATGCGTTTAATTGTATAATGTTGACCTCCCGAATGCACCTATTAGATTCACTTTCCTTCCGGAAAAATACTTATGTTGAAAATCGAAACTTTATTTCGACTACTTATTGTGTACACAGACACACATCATTGTAAAATCAATGCATTCATCGATCCTCTTAGAATTTATAAATTTGAGTATATTATATAATTGTAATACATTTTTAGGTTTCAGTAATAACGACTTATGAGGAATAGAAGCCTTGTATTGAATTTTCAAACCTTAGCTATAAAAGTTGATTATTATCAGGGTTGGAAGTTTATTGCACTTATAATAGCATAAATATGTGGTATTATATTACCTTAAATATCGACAAAAATGCGCTAAAAATATGCAATAAAAACAAAAAAATAGAAATTTACTAATTAATAATTTATTAATCATTTCCAAATTATTATAGGTACTTAGTAGTTACTTAAGTTTTGAAATAATTTTTAGTCACTATTAGTACTGGCACACGAGACGACTATAAAATTAATTGAGTATACAACGCATTCAACACTCGTTCTATGATAATCATATAGCAGAAATCGACAAAATCCCCAACAAAATCAGTAAATAACAAAAGTTATAAATTTGAATCGAATAATACGACATTTATGAACGGCATGTCGTATCTACGCTTCCGCGCAATAGGTCTAACCAAACCTTGATTAGTGTATTTACTTTGTAATTCCGATTGACAATAATTTTAAAATATGTTTACTAGAAAATACAATCCCATAAATTATGATCAATTTTAATTCAAAAACAGGCAAGTGTGCAAAACAACTCAAAAAAATATAAATTATGCAAAAATATGCAAAATAAAATTTGTAGTTTCAGTTTTCTGTATTATGAAACACATTTTTAGCTTACCCTGCTATTTGTTATGCATCTTCTAAGAAATATGCAAATTCTATAAAACTCCAACCCTAATTATTATCATATAAATCTTCAACTACAAAATAATTCACACATTTTTATGATTTCAACAATTTATTTTGTCAACATTTGAACTTCAAACACTCATAAAAACAAATTTTATTTGTGTATCAAAAATGTATTTAAATTATCTCACTTACCAGTCAATTTAAATTATCTGTTTTGTTCAGGTTCTATATTTTATCGGACCAGATGTTTTCGACATTTTTGCTATGCAAAGTAACGAGTAAGAAAGTGATGTATGTTTAGATTGTCATTAAATAGTTCTACATATTTTATGTTATGATACTCTATATACTTTTCTAATTTAAATAAAACTTGAATGTCAAATGTTGGAAATAACAAAACATCTATAATTTGTATAAAATTTATTAAAAACTTCCAAATTAATATTTACTTTTGAGCCAATTGTATCAATTAAAATAATTAAAAGATGAAAGTGTCATCAGTGGGTGGCTTCTTCATTCAAAATTTTCAATTTCCTTGTCACTAGCTCATACTCTTATTGTGCCGATTGGGTACAGATTGTTCATTTTATTAATAAAGAAAAAAAAACTTCTGAGCTATCATTTTTATACTTGTTTAAGAAATTCATAGAAGTATTTAACCATTCAGACGCATTCATTTTTTTTACAAGAAATTAATTGAGTACTGATTGGAACATTATTAATTTTAGTTTTCATATGTCTTACAAACTAGTGAAAACGTGTATAAATCAGAGCAAAATTGAAAATACAACATTCATGTGCATAATTTAAATGAAGAGAATGAACTAATTTTAAATGAATAAATAATAATTAAGCTTTAATTATAGAGTGAAGTGACCTGTTATATAATTGAAAGCTAAGAAAATTATGTACTTAGTTGAGGTTTTTTTTATGACATTTAATAATATCATAATAACATTTCAATAATTTTTTGACAAGTTATAAGTTTTTAAATTGTAATATTTACATATCTACGCAGTAAGTAAAGTGTTACAATACAACTAAATAATAGTTATTATATAATAGGTGTAGGTAGGCAGATAGGTAGATACAAGATGTACCTATGTATTTGTCCTTTAAAAAATCATGCATGTAATTATTTATGGTGAAAACTCTATAAATTGAACTTAAATTTAACAATATTGAGAGCCAAACCAGATTAGAACCAAATTTCTTTAATTCTTTTAACAAAATTCTTTATCATACACATTTTTTTAATGATGCTACATCCAAGAGCTTTCAATTGATATGTTCCTACATACAAGGTTACAGTTGATTTGGGTGCCTTATAATATATTTATCTACTGACCTTCATTATACTTAATAACTTAATATATAATACTCTAGGGCACAGTACTTGTGTATATCAAACTACTGAGTATTTTTTCATATATTATTTTAATCTTTTAAATCAATAACTGTATCAATATATATATATATATATCTACAACCATGTTACAGATCTATGCACTCATGTGATTATGGGTGGGCAGGGGAGAAATATTTTCATTTTAATTGCTTAAAATGCAACTTAAAATAAAAAATTTGAATTTTTTATATGTTGGACAAATTATTAATCTTATCACCTTTTCTAAATAGGCTAGAAAACAACCAAAAATAATATTAAAAAGTTAGTTTTTTATAATAGACAACTTATTACCATACTTATTAATAGGTTAATACCACAGGTATTTCAGGTATTTGATATTAATTATTACACGTGTCAACAGCTGTAGCTAGCAGCTGGCAGCAGCCTTGTTATAAAATTATAATTTTTCAAATAAAAATGTCAATATATCAATAGAAAATAACCATTAATCACAAACCAATAATTCTACATTTCCTGTACATTATTCTTGGATATTTCTATGAACTAAGAAAGCTATCTAATATTTCATAAAGCAACACAATTATAAATAAATGTTTATTGGTCAATATCCAATTGTAAATTTAACTTAACTTAAATAAATCTGTATAAAATTAATTTGAAGTTAACACGTTAAATATGTTAAAAATGTAACTAATTAAGTTAAAAATTAGTTTTAAAAAAAGGTAATGATTTATTTGACTTAATTTTAATTTTTAATTTGTTGATGCCTAACTTTGATGTTTTGTATACTTGTATAATAATGAGAGTAATGAAATGCCGGCTACTAATCACTTTTATAAACGGGTTTTATATGTACCAGAAGAAGAGAAGTACCAAAGACTTCTGTTTTAAAAATCTTTAAACATGATGGATCTTTTAAAAATATTTTTTAACATTTGACACAAGTTTGTTTATATCATTGAATTTGTCACCAATTGTTTCCACTACTCTATGATGTGCATGTGTAAGACAGGTTTCTATAGTTGCTTTAAATAGTATGCTAATTTAAATTGTTTTTTAAAAAGTTTAAAAATGTACTGAAATATGAATTTATATTCTTAAAATCCCAAAATACAAAACCATTAAATATGCACAAATACACAAAGTAAAAATACTATTAGTTGATTCAGTAGGATATAAATTAAATTTGTATCCAAATGAACATTAAATTGGATAAATAGAAAAAAAACATGCAATTTCATGTACATCGGAGCCCAAACAATAATAATAAAACATTTGTGAGGCACTTATAATAAGACATTTTTCTAGAAAATAAAAATAAAATTTACATTTTATACATTATTAAATTTATTAAATTTATTAAATAGTATTATAATAGTCTAAATTATACAATGATTTTATAAAAATATAAAAATAATTATATAATTTAAAAGTACAATAGAACTATTATAGATACATGTTATTAAATAATATAAAAATTATCAACCTATGTTTAAATTTAAGTTTGATAGTTTAGCATGCATTGTACATCGAAATAATAATATTCATAATTTTACTTTTAACTCAAATAATAAAACATAGTTAAAACTTTAATTTGGCTTACATAATTAATTTATATAATATGTTAATTAAATACGGAAAAAAATAAAGTACAATAGAACTACTATAGATGCATGTTATTAAATAATATAAAAATTATCAACCTATGTCTAAATTTAAGTTTGATAAATTAGCATGCATTGTAAGTCTAAATAATAATATTCATAATTTTACTTTTAACTCAAATAATAATACTCAATTAAAACTTTAATTTGGCTTATATACTTAGTTTATATAATATGTTAATTAAAAACGGGAAAAATTAAAGTGCAATAGAACTATTATAGATACATGTTATTAAATAATATAAAAATTATCAACCTATGTTTAAATTTAAGTTTGATAGATTAGCATGCATTGTACATCGAAATAATAATATTCATAATTTTGCTTTTAACTCAAATAATAATACATAATTAAAACTTTAATTTGGCTTATATACTTAACTTATATATTATGTTAATTAAATACGGGAAAAATTAATTGTTTAATAGGTATTAAGCATCAAATTAAATTAAGTAGATTGTTGTTGATGTTCGAAACAAATCTTAAGCATTATCCTCTTTTTCTTTATTGTATTGTTCAAGTTCCTTGAGAAACTGCGCTTTAGGCTTCATTACATTTGGACGATCTCCACGACACTTGGGGCAAAACCATTTGCCTTTTGGTTTTGTTGATAACAAAACACATGAAAAATGAAACCATTGAATTGGACATAAATCATTGTCACAACATATCATCTCTCCGTATGAAATCTGATCACAAAGACAATAGGTTGGTTCATCTGGATCGACAGCCATATCATCATCATCATCATCATCATCATCATCTAATGATGGTGAATTGTCCTTCTGTTGTTTTTTATATTTTCCCTTTCTTTTGGTTTTTATTTCTGTTTTTTTAGTTGCTCTTTTCAATGTAACTTGAGATTGTATTTGAGCTGTCGCTGTGGATCTTGGCAAAGGTGTGTTGGAATGTTGATGAGTTGACAATGCCACATTATTAGAAAATTCTTTGGAATCTGGCTCATCGGCTCTGTTACGCCTGGACCGTTTTGCAAGTTTTGCATCATTGTTAGATTCGTTAGTATCATTATCAGGATTGCGTTTCTTCAATTCTTTAGAAACAGTACTAGTACTAGTGATAGTACTAGTACTAGTGCTAGGTAAGCACCGATCTTTGGAAGAATTACTGCTGTCTGGTTTTTCTTTGGTACTTGGCTTGGGAGCATCAAATTCTTTAGCCGAGTTAAAATATTTCCTACCATTTTTCAAGCGTCTGACTTTATCATCTACCAAGTCAGCCATTTTTTGAACTGTTTGCACTTTTCTATCCCCTACATTTAAACCGGTTACTAATAGCTCTGTCAATTTTTTAGAATTTGATGCAGATATAGAACCATCAATACTGTTTGTCAACTCTTTAACCTTTGACATCATATCTTGGTACTGCAAATCAAATTCACGCATTTGAGTTACGTGCCGCTGTACATCTGAAGGTAAGTTTTGTGTACAGTCTATGTAATCATTGAAATACTCCAAAGCTTTGTTGGGTCGATTCGTCATTTTGTCGACAAATGTTCAACTCAAAACGCAGGTCGTAATAGTTTTATAAGAAAACAGAAAATAATGATTCAAATCAAACTTACTTCTCAAGAGCCTGTATGTCGAGTAGATAGTTTAAAGTATGTTAGTAAACTGTGAATTTACTTCAAACGCAGGCACGTATTTTAACGTGATTATGGCAATATAATATTATTGATTAATAGAATATTTTTAACGGCCACTAACAGTTAACCTTAACACTGCACGACAAGACGTAACGAAACAATAAGTAATTTACTATATTACTATAGTAACTACTAACTACAAGTTACAACGGTTACAATACGGCGGACCATATGGTTTTTAGATTTCTGATACCGAAAAGCCGAAAAAAAATAGGTTATGGTTGCTGGCTGCTGATAATCTGTACTACAGACTCCACATGTTTTCAAAAACCTAAAAAACCAAACAAGCTGCACTATCAATATTCCGTAAATCATGATAACGAGATAACGAATTATCTAGTATAACCGTGGTTCGGTTTTCGAGAGGTGATCAATTTAAATTTCAGAAATATGTACATATCACGTAATAATATACGTTCGTCGCGATTGAAGGTTATATAATAATAATAATAATAATATTTTGTTACAATATTTTACGTAATATTATGTTTGTATATATATACGTATATTATTACTCCCTTACGTCAATATAATATATTGGGAGTTAATTACTTTACCGGGCACACTTTATTTTGCAGTTTTTTTTGTTGGTTTAATTTATGTAATCATGTAGTTAGTTACACTAAAAACGATGGTGAAGTCAAACCTAGTTTCGAAATTATAGCCTAATGAAGTTTGTTATTTCCGATATTTTGTACGCATTCGCGCATCATTACTGTGCCTATAGTGAATATTGATTTTTTCTTAAACTTATGTAAGTTTCTTTACGAGTTTAGGACGACCTCGACGTTGAATTAATAATTTGTCGATCAAACAAAGCTTCGAATTCTGCGACTTTCACGCCATTTCCACAACGCTGTACTTTGCGTACCTCGATTTGAATTGTCTTCTACTACTGACTAAGCTATAAAGTACCTATAATAACTATGTTTGTGTAGACAACAGGTCTAGCCACAAAACGAGAGACTTGAATTCTTTGAGTTCTTCAAATTTAACACATCTATTACGGTGACTCTAGATGCCTAATGTATTATGTAACTCAATATGAATAATATATTTTATTTCATTTTGATTGAGGACACGCTGATGACCGACTGTATGTACAACTCAGCCACCTTGGTAGACAATGTGAAATAATTCTACTTGAGGCATGTTTTGATTAACCAATAGCGACCAATATACAAAAAGAAAAATAGTTATTTCTACTAGGTAATTATTTCTCCTATAACCAATAGCGAAAAATTGTAAACAAAAATTTCTGAGCAATCCTCCGGGTTGTACTTAGATGGTCTAATTGTGCATCTAAATCATTCAGGGAACCACTCAAACACAAAAAATATCATCAAAATTGGTCTAGCCTTTTACGCAGGCAAAAGAGATATATAGACAGCCAGACACACATACATTAATTTTTATATAAGTACATAGATATTACTTAATATTGGGATACTAAATGATAAATAGAGGATGAACTGTTTTGAAACATTTATGTGTATAATTATGCTGTGCAAGTGAAATCTAATCTCATTAGAAATGCCAATCTTAAAACTAAATGATTTAAGACTTAACAATGTAGTATTAACCTAAAGACATAAGGCAATTCAAAATGTTTACACTACTATAAATTACAGAATACTATATTATGAAATAATAATGTATTATATTGAAGATTCTATAAATATTACAGTTATCCCATATTAGTTTAAAAAGTGTAGGTACGTAGTTTGCAATTATTATAGTCTTAACTTACAATAATACAAATGTCTAATAAATATACTTAAAAATATCTAAATACAATGAATACTTCAATTAATAGCATGGCTTCATAATATTTAAAATTCCAGATACTTTTAAAGGCATTTTTCCATTGGTTTTTTATTATTTTTTTAAGTTTTAACATCCTTGCTCTCCTCTCAGCTACCTATAAAATAAAATATAAGTTAAAATATATAATTTATAATCCATAATCCATTAATATACAAATGTATTCATTTAACATAAGATACTACTCATTCTCTTAGAAAACAAACAATTAAAAAACATATTTAATTTACATAAATTTAAGTCGTTACAAAAATAAATTTTTGGAAAATATTTTTTTTTACCATCAGTATTATACCATCAGCCATATTAATTTTTTTTAAACTCTTTTAAACTTACACATTTTTAATTACAAAGCATATTATTCGGAAAATTTCAATCTATAAAAATTAAATTTCAAACCATCAGTTTATTAATTATAACCAAGTATTTGACTCTTAAATGAACAGAGTAATAGACCGACATTTAATAGACTATCCCTATACCACTCCACTACCATTTTTTAGTATTATAACTACTTTTGCAATATTTAATTTTAATAATTCTATAAAGTAATCCAAAGAACGTTCTACTTTAGAATATGGAACTAAAAATGCATATTGTCATTTAAATAGTAAGCAATTAAGAAAAATTATAGAGATAAAAAACAGTAAATACATTTTATAACTTTTTTAGAAAAATGTTGTTTTTGAATGACTTAAAATTATGTAAGTTAAATTTTTTTTTTTAAAAAAAACACTTATAGTTTAGAATTTAGGATCATCCAGAAAACTCACCTTATTTTCAAGACTTAGTAATTTTGGATTCAGATTCAATTATTGTTTTTACTTTCTGCAAATCTTGATTAGTTATTGCCATTCTTTCTTGACAGGCAGAACACATTAGAATTTCTTTTGAACTGATTTCAAAATAACCAATATATTTTTCTTGGAAAACTCCATACATACTAGAACAATTTTCAATATTATCGATTTTATTTAAAAGCATTTTCAGCTGTTTCTGTGTTGTAATATGACTATTAAATTTGTATTTTTTGTCATATATTTTTATAATTGGCACAAAGCTATTATAAAAATAAACGTTTTTAACAGTTCTTTCAAAACTATCTTGTTTATAAAAATCTGTTGCATTTTTTTCACTAAGATATACACTGAAAAAATACTTGAAACGACTCATAAACCTTGAAAGTTGTTTTTTTGATTAATAATAAGAAAAAAATATTAGACAATTTTTAAATGTTTATAAATAGTTTAAAAATAGTCAAAATACAGAAAATCATAATATAATAATTAATCATTTACTGAACATGTGAAGTATCTATCTATAGTAATAGGTGTTTTTGAATTTCAACAAAATATCACAAATAGTAAGCTCCCATAAAATTGAAAGTGACTTACCGGTGAACTTTACTTTTAACTTAGGTAGACATATAAACATTTTTAAATTCTAGCAATTTCAATAAGTTTCTTCAATATTTTAACTTTACACACTTATAAAAAAAATGTATTCTGGATTTATGCTCAACGTGACAGAGTGAAAAAATTATTTATCGACAGAATAATTTTTAAAAAAATGTTCATGTATCAAAGATACTCTTGTAAGGAATATGGTCATATTATATTACAATTTTGTCAAAGTTTAAGCTTCTGAGGTTATTTATTTTTGAGTTACAAGAGAAAAAAATAATTTATTTTATTGAAAATACTTTTCTTCTTAATTTTTGTTTTTGTTTTTCATGACACTTTTGAAAACAACTGATGTTTTTTCTTACTTTTGAGCTTGGCCTAACAAAGTTCCAACTCGATAAAAATATAGCCATCAAACCACGGATATACACGATATAGCTTAACGATTTATACATAGTTTAAAGTTTAAATAGTGGTACATCCAGGGGGGCTTTGGGGCTGAACCCCCCGCCAAAAAATATGTTGTACATTCAATTATACATTATGTAAGCCGTAAGGAAAGTAAGAAAATGTTTATTCCCCCCCCCTCTTCAAACAAAAATCCTGGATGCGCGCCTGAGTTTAAACAACACTGTGTATTGTTAGTATTATAGTATTATAGTAGGTATGTATTAGGATTATGGATTAGCTGCTGTTGTACATAAATATAAATATAAATCATACGTGTATATAATATTTTATACATTCTATTTGTCTTTTACACAGTAGTCACCTACCTTTTATTAAGAACTATAAGTTATTAATTACAAAACTATTAGTTAAATAGTTATTGGCTATTTCTAACGTTATCTACAGTGCACACTGCACGCAACAGCCAACAACACACTAGGAGGTCATTTTTTATATATTTGTATGTTTGGACAATACTTTATATTCAGGATTACGATTATCCATCAATGTTAGAAGATATACCCACCTTTTAAAATAGGTGAGGTTTTTTAATTCTTCTAAAGTCTTAAATTTTTTTAGTATTTTACTAATTTTTTTAAATTATTAAATGTAATTATTTATATAAGCATGCCTTTTTGATATCTGAACTTTTCCAACTTGAGATTTTTTTCAAAAATATTAATATGGAAACTTTCTGTTTAAAAATTATTGCAATATGATTGTAAATATTAAAATTTTTGACTTGCTTAAATGTACAAAAAAATTCGCATATCATTAGTTTTGAAATTAAACGTTAGAATGAGTAATCACGGATATATATTCAAATATATTTTGAGTTTGACATTTTTTTTCGATTATTCAAAATACAATAATGTACCATATTTTGTTAAAATAAGCAGTTGTAGCTTCTTACTGGTTTTGTTCACTAAACTAGAGATCTTACAGCGACTGAACTCAAATACCTTAGGGATAGAAATAGTCAATCCGGAGGAGGGGGGAACCTTCGGAGTTTGAAGGGAGAAAGTTGATGGCTTTTGACCTAAGCTAACATAACCGATACCTAACCTAATGAGTGACCCATCCTAAAGTTAACATGCGTATTATAATTTTAATTTTAATTTGCCGAAGCTTTTGAACATTGTGAGTTTCCTCAAATTTTGAATTCAGCATTCTAAAACAAATATTTGTAGGAAAAATATTTATACTAAATTGTAAACTCCGAAAGAATAACGTTTAGATAAAAAGATAATGAAAAAGGCTAATGTAAGCTCCGCCAGTTTCCTTTCTTACCTACACGGAAACTCGTCCAGTGTTAAGACCTTGCCTTATTAGCTCATAATAATATATCTCAACCAAATAAGCACAAAATAAAAAATGAAAAAAAAAGAGAGTATTAGAGAACACTCTTAATATTTATAATACTGAATTTATATTAGACTTAGGAGTTAGAATATTTAAAAATCGTAACACATTATTTTAGTTCGCAGTTCAAAATATTATAACATACAACATATCAACATAACATATAATATCTAGACACTTATCTTATAATTACTACAATTATTTATTACGATTTATGATTTATTGAATTTTCGTATATTTTTTTGGTGTTTACACATACCTAACTATTATTTAATGATAATTATAATTATTATAAAATTGATGACTTTATAGGTGTGTATAACTGTATTAGTGTATTATGCTAATCATATTATTACGTAATAATATATTTACTATTAGCTTTATATTATGATATTATCTTTTTTATTTTTGATACATTTTGACTTTTGTAGTTATGACTTGAATTTTTTTTTTTTGAGTGCCTACCTAGTATTGTATGATTTTTGCTTTTTATAATAATATTAGTATTTTGATACTGTGTGAGAGGGCTGCGGTTATTTTTTTACCCGGGCGACCGCTCTCAGACTTTGAAGTTAGTTTTGATCCGACCTACCTACCTACCTACCTACTTGTATAAATTCGTAGAATTCGCTTCTACCTCTACGTCCATATATTATATATTTTTCATTAATTAATTTTATATTCTTATCCGAACATATTGATTTTACCACGAAAAAATAACAAGAAATGCCTGGTGGAAACGATCTGAAACATCGTTGGGTCTTACACACATCACTGTATCCAGTTCGCCCCATACACTAAGTATAAATTATTTTATGTATCCATTTCGCATTCTGATCCGTTTCTTGAAATGAATAGAAATGTCATCTAATTAGCGATCCGAAACCACATTTTTTTTGGTCCTCTGCAGGTAAATTTTCACTAAACAGATACAGACATTTATGACGAAAATAATGATAAGTGTAAGATTTTTAAAAGAAACAACTTAATTAAAGGAATTTAAAATAATAATAATTTATTATACATTTTAGTAAATTGTATTTAGTAAATTTATTTTAAAAATTATAAATTAAAAATTAAAAATAAACATAATAAATAATATTTAATGTTACAAAGCCAAACCACGTAATTTATTATTTATTTGAACATGGGGTAGATGAAGATATGGTGTATTCAAGGTGCTCAGTATAATATGCAATATTTAAAGTGAGCGTGTTATAAGTAGGGTTCGGATTTCAATGCATTAACATTTTTTTTTCTGGAAGGTTATTGACACTATGCTCCTAAGACACAAACTGGTTTCAAGTTAACCCCGATCTAATAATACGATAATAATTCAGAGTTCTTAATTACCTAAGAATACTATTATTTTCTACATGATTATAGATAAGTCCTGTATTTTAAGGCTATTAATTATATTTAATAGACCTAGGTATTCAAGGAGCATCTGCAATACGAAAAGTCCGGACACATATTTTGATTATATGCCTAAAAAAATATGCAAAAATACTAATATATTCCTAAAAAATGTAAAAATATGCTCAAAAACATCTAATCTGCTATGAAATAGTAAATAATATTTTTTAAAACAGTTAAAAACTTAAAATAAAAATAAAATGGATGAATAATATAAATACAAATGTATGTAGGTAGCTGTATTGTGTTTGTCTTGTATGGTTGATTTAATCTGAAAAATTAAATTATTATTAATTTTTTTTATTTATGTAAAATGTATTTCATTTTACTTACTTAAATGTGCATTACACTGAATAATCATTGTTTTCGAAATATTTTTAAAGTGCATAGAAAGTCGTCTATCTGTCAAAAAATGTTTATATTTGGAAAAACTTCGCTGAGCGTCTACCGAAGTGATAGGTGAGTTTTTAAATCAATTTAAATCATCAGGCGTTAAGTTTTCTTCTGTCTTGATAGTGTTATCTTCACCATTTAAAATGTTTGAAATCGTACACAGATATCAAAACCCTTATTGTTTTGTATAACTTTTTGGGTTTTTTTAAACACAGCAATTCCTTTATCGTTTTGATTACTTTTTAGACTCTGCTCAAATTTTTTTACTATATTAATTGCACCAAATAAAGTCATACCCATTTTTCAAGATTTTCAATTGCAGGGGCCGGATTACTAATCAGCTAATAACATTATATTATTTTGTACCTTGGTAATATTGTACCCAAGGTGAATATATATCCACCTTGATTGTACTTACCCACTACATTATACATAGATAACATAAAAAAAATGACAAGTGTTAGTGACTAGTTAGTGGCTATTAGCGCGCACTTAAATGAAAATAATACAAAAATGCTGATCAATGGCAATATTTCCGCGTTGACATTTGAGAACGGACTGACTCGTCGGCGGCGGCCCTGCTGTTTTCGTAGGTAAGTAATCTACATTTCTTTTATAATAGGTAAAAATAATACGAAAATAAAAACAATAATATAATTAAAATGAAAATAGATATTGTGCGGTGTGCGTGTGTGCCGGTCGGCGGCGAGATATAATATAATATAGGTACGTGCTTATTATTAAGCGGCGCGAACAGCTACTAATAGCATATATGTATACTATAGGTCAATAAACAGTAGTCTTATTTATTAGTACCTACACACTTCTCAAATCCGTAGGTAGTGCAGATTTTCAATTTCAGACTACACACTTCGTGTCAAGGTTCAATAAAAAATAGGGGTTGATATTAGCTAATCTAAATGAACCACTCTCGTATTGCAAGTTAAAAAAAATGGTATTATGACCGACGTCTCATGAAGAAATTCACAAAAAAATATTGTTCTTCGAATTATTATTAATTATTATTAATTATCATTATAATGTAAAATCATTTTATAGTCGGAACTATTGAACATAATTTGATCAAAGACCAATGTAAAAAAATAATTTTGGACTCCACGTATAATAGTAGCTCGCTTTACACATTATGATTTATACCCGAAATATTTACTTTTGGTGTTTGGTTTTTGTATAAATGTGTGATTTTTTTGACTTTTTGTTCTCAAAATGATATTTGAGTTAATATATTGAATATATAAAATCATAATATTTATGATACTTAATATTATGATGGTAGCTTAGTATCAGAGTTTTAATAAAACTAGTTTTTTTTAATATTAAAAAAATACTCTATAACAGTGTTATAACACACTTCTGTAAGTGGTTGGTAACATATTATAGTCACAGCAGCAAAAATTATAAAATCTACATTTGTGGGATTCTAAATATTAAAAAAAAAACTTTACGCTTTAGATAAATTCTGGTTCTACTAAAACTTGTATGTATAAAAACACATCACATACGTAGAAAAAAAATTCGAAAATTCACTTTAAAGGTAACTAGGTAAATAAAATTATTGAGTGACAAGCATTAAGCAAGCAATTTTGACACGAATGGATCTTCAATAACGGCGACCCGTATTAGAACATCACTCTAATATTTTTGAAATAATTCCTTGTAAGTCATTAGTTATATAATCATTTTTGCATATTATAAGAGCATATACTTACCTATGTACATTAAACATTTGTATATGTATGCATTACTGAAGATTTTTTAGATGATTAGGTCCCTATAGCCTTAGACGTAACTCATCGAATAAGTAATGTGAATAGAACTTACCTACTAAATACCTATTATACAATTTTTCTTGGAGTTGAACATTCTCTCTAATTATAAAAACACTTATTTTTGTATTTTTTGCTCTTTGAAATAGTATAAGCATCATTTTTCTGAAATATCGGGATGTCTGCTACGTCCCTGCGATTAAAATATAAATACATTTTAACTCAACGTTTTGTTAGTTTGTCTGCAGCGAGATTAAGAATGTTTGCTCAACTTATTTTGAGAAATATAGTAGGTATCTAGTAGGTAGTAAGGTATTATGTTAAGTAGGTATATTAATATATAATTAAGTAATAATCACTAAAGCAATAACTAAGTATCTTTTTTTAGGTTTTGTGGGAATCGGTTTTTAATATTTTTATTTTAATGATAGTAAAATTGTATTTTATTTTTTCCCATAATATGATATTTATTATTTACAAATCACAATATATGCGTTTAAAATGTTAATTTTTATAAAATAGTTATGTACCTATGCTCATATTAAGCATGTGTAGCTCCAAAAATGTGTGTTTTTTAGCCTTAAATTGATTTATTGAGCTAATGAAAATATGTTTCACTTACACTAACCGTTAACGTTTGATTTCGTATCTACGTCTACGTACAGCACAAAAAAGGTCGATTTCTATACTTTCTCACTAAAAAATTTTCGAAAAATAGATGTTGGTAGACAAGTGGTTAAATTTACTTGTATCAGACCGACACTCGACATCTGAAAATCGATTACCTATTCCTAAAAATGTCCAATATTACCAAAATAATAACAGTTTTCAGATAATTTTACTTTGTTTTCTGGTAGATTTTTATAGCACTTCGATGAATATTATTAATAATTGGTTGTAATAATAGTTATATAATTAGGTGTTTAGTAATGCCATATTTTCTCGATTAAATACATAGGGCAATATTGTGATCATTATGTATATTGTACTGATATGCGTTCTGCGTGACGTTATTTTTTGTGGTGAGTGAGCGATGGGAAAAAACTGATTGACGAGTACCTAGGTACGATAATAATTTAAATAGTATAATTTTTCGAAATGATTTAGCATAAAAAGCATGATATTGTATATTATATCATATAATATAATAATTTTGTACATATTGATAAGAACGCGCGCGCGCGTGCGTGTGTGTGTGTGTGTGTGTGTGTGTTCGATGACTTCCGACGGCGGTTATAATTCCCAAATAGGTATATAGAAAACGGTTGCACTGGTAACATCGTATTTTACCGACAGCTCTTACCTATAACGAAACAAACTTAAAACATAGTATTGGGCGCGCAACACAGCGTCACCCTTCCACCTCACCATCCACCACAAGTCTATCGATCGTACCGCGAGCACCACTCCGATCATACCACGAACACCACTCCACCGCTCTCTTCCCCGATCGCCGCTCGTCGTACAGCGGGCACGCGTAGATGCGTCGATAGATGCTCCGTACGACTCGTCAACCAATGGCGTTCTTAAGAGCTGCGACGCGCAGGCGCACACGATACGTCTGCGAACGCTGAACAACAAAGACGGCTGGAGTTCAATTACGCGAGTAAAGTTGTGTGCGTCCTGTATGCCCGCGTCGTGTGCACCACCATTATAAACTATTTATTCACCTACGGATTTCGCAGCAGTTTCGTGCAGTTTATACTCTTACAATTTTCTTTGTCTTTGCCGGTTCACTTCACTGGACTTTAGTACTTTATAACGGACTGCAGTACTGGAGCCTAGAACCATAGTCCGTTCTATGTGTCTACAACTGCGACTGGAATACCTTTAGGACATTCCGTGCTTTGAGTTTTGACGCCGTCTGTGGATCAACATCACCTCGTCATTGTCGTATAGTGAGTAGGTATAAGTAGTGTGTGCTAGAGAACATGGCCGACTACACTGGTATAATCTCAACTCGGGACAAAATATTGTGGTTTTTATTATTAGTTATTACTATGTGTCTGTTAATTGTTAATTATGATGTGGGACTGTGCGTTTTGTGGTGGTCAATACCAACAATCAGATAGCTCAACACAGATGACAGAACTAAGTTAAGTTTATACTAGTGTGGTTAGCTGTGCTGGATAATCTCATACATAGGCCTTCCACGGTGTGCTATGTGCCTGTACTTTATATTATTGTGTTATGTCCGTGCTTGTAGATGACTATTGCCATACCTTCAAATAGATATATCTTTAATAAGCATAAATGCCTAAGTTGTTAGTTGTCATTATAAGTCTTTTTATTTTATTTAATTCCTGTTTAGAAACGAACAACCAACCTATAAATCACCTAATACTTCTGATAATATTATATTTTGTTTGTTTTTTCTAAACACTCTACCGAGGAACAAACACCTAATTATTAAAAACACAATAATACTATGCACAAATGCTGTTTTCAATTAGATATGTAAACATACCTATTCATTTTTATGTACTTATTACAATATATATTATGTTTTTTGCAGTTGATTGTCAACAACCCGGCCATCAATTTATGCGCATCGTTATAAGTTGTATTTTATTGGAAAATCACGAGTGTATAATATTTTAAACCATGAATTCGTTATCATTTGTAAGTAATATATTAATAATTTAACTATTATTAACTAGGTGTTGGTGGGACATTCATACTAATTATGATGCCATGTTAATGAGTGAAATTCTATTTTGCAATTTAATGTTTGTAAGTGCTCTAATTACTGAATTGATAAGTTATTGTTATAAGGCATTTTAATGACAAATAAAGTCACCTGTATATTTTTATCCTTCAAAACTTATATTTTGACATACAGTAGTAGCCGCTTATTAGGAACATCGATAATTGATACAATCACGTTATTGAACCAAAATTTCAAGAAATTTCAAATTGCAGAAACATGGTTTGATATTCATTGAACCAAACTAATGGCCCAAATAATATGGGTACATATATCATTTAAAATCAGAACTTGTTTTCTCATTCCCATAATTCCGTTATTAAATTTTATGTAGGTATTATTTTTCATAAATATTTGATAATAATTTAATAATACATCAAGTTTTTTCAAATTTGGCTACAGATTTGGCAATCTCATTTTTTAAAAATTAATTTAATTTATCAACAATCATACATTTTGCTATATAGGTACATGAAAAAAAGATAAATAGTAATCAATAAGTACATCAATAAATAATTGTGGACTATTATAGTTATCCAATTCGTAATTGATTTAGACGACCAGATACAGAAAAAAATGAGTCACTAATTGAGATAGTACCTACTACCTAGTTTATGATTTGATAATTTTTATTTAGCCATATGAATAAATTAAGACAGTAGCAAAATACATAATTATACTTGTATATTATGTATTTTATGCTTGAAAAAAAGCTCTAGCTGAGTATCCATATTTTTTAAGACTTGAACATCCATTAATTGTAATTGAGAGATTTGTATGGCGTCATGTATTTATTTTGATTCATTTATTTTCTGTGGTCAGTACTCAACATTATCAGGTCAACCCCACTTAGTGACGCAGTAGACCTAAAATAATTTATACATAATAACTGTTCATCATGATTTTGTTCAAAATTCTTTCAGAAGATTTAAATCATCAAAAATGCATTTGAACGATTGCAATGTGCAAAACTTCGGTTTTTCCTTGCACTCAATTTGTAGTATACTTCAATATTGTTATTTTTAGTGAAGATATTTGCATTAATTAAAATTATAATATAATTTATTTTTGTAATAATATGGTAGTTATTATTTAGCCTATTAAAGATATTACATTTTCTTAATTGGGCAAATTAGCACAAATTAAAGAGTTGTCAAATGCATTATATTCAAATAATTATGTATCATATATCATTAATATTTATATATTGTTATTATAAGTTATAACTTATCACCCTTAAATAAAATATTAAAACAAACACAATATAACATTATTCCATGCATGTTTTATGTATCTATGTTTTATCTTAACACAAAGACGTCATAATTAATATTTGTTATTCATAGATAGAATATTACCTAGAAATAAGAATATGGATAGAATAAAGAGATGGTAGCCTTCTTAGATAATAATACGATCAATATTAGTTTATGTTTTGTTATTTAAACTATTCACTTATATTACATTCAATGATATATTTATGATTATTTATTGTTTTTAAGTCATGGTTCCCAGATCCGCAACTGTTTAAAATCCCGAATAATACAATATTTGTACTTAACTAAGTAATGGCTACTGCCATTTTTTTACACATAATTTTTTTAAATTTGATAATTCTGTATTTTTGTTTGATTTATTGTTGTCGAGACGATTTTTCCATCCCTATAGTGAATAATATTATTGACGTTAATTTGTATTTTGTTATGTGTTCATATTTCTTTTAAAATGTTGCCAAATTTATGATACTTGTGTTGAATTTTTTCAGGATGAATTACGTATCTTATTTAAAGGATTGAAAATTGTAAAAATACCGATTAAAAAAAATCAAGCTGAGACAGTAAGTAGTGATTGAATAAAACAAATCAGTATTTGCATGCTTTCTTCTTAAGTCTTTCAATACTGTTGAGGTTAATTTGTTATGTATTGATCACAATGCAGAAAAAAATGTATAGTTTAGTCACTCAGTTTACAAGTGAGTTCGAATTAGGAAGGCCATTACGGCATTTATATTAACTTTTCAAATTTCATTATTCATTATATAACTAAATATGGCTGTATATGCACTGAAAAAAAAAAAAAAACTGATAAATATAATATTATTTAATACTATATTGAGTATTGTTTTAAAAAAAATTAGTAGTGAAGAATGGAAGAATCCTCTATTCCTCCCACACCATTAATAGAGTAAAAATTTACATGACGAAATGACTAGTTATTTGCATTTCTTTTGTTATTCTTCCCCTAAAATAGCTTAATAAATCTACCAATTGATTTATATATGTTGAGTCCGTTGAAAGCTGGTTGTTGTTTCATGCATTTAGACCAAAAAGAGGAAGAAAAGAATATACTTCTTGGAGTCCAATTTGAATTTTGAAAAAAATATTTGAGTTTCTTTGCTTCTTCTGTGAATCTAATTCGTACTTTAGGGGCCCAAAGTAAAAAATGTTCAATAGTTTTCAAAAGCGTGTGAAATTTTAAATTTTATAAAAAAAGTTGAGCTTTAGTCCATTAAATTTTTTTATGAGCCTCTGAAGTTATTATGTTAATAAAATTCATCAAAATCAGGAAATCTGACAAAATATTTTGAGATAAAAATTCACAAAAAATGTTCTATGTTTATCCAAGATTTAAAAATTTACCGAAAGTCAAATTACTTTTTATGAGCACTTGAAGTTAAACATTGGACATTCACACATAAATTTAATAAATTCTTGTACATTGATTTTCTTATTTTATTGCTATTTAAAAACTATTAATTGTGGGTATTGGAAATTAGCATGCTTATTTTATGTATTGGTTTTATTTTTTTAGAGCCTTAACCAAACACACATAAATACTATAAAAATGCCATTTTTGCAAAGCATTATCATTTAAAATCTTAGATAAAGTTTATTTTGTTTTAAAATTGTTGATAAACCTGTATAACTAATTTTACAAACTATAAATATTAAATTTATGATTATAATATTTACAGGATGTATTTTGTTCAAAATATTCAAACAGTGAAGCTCCAATATCAGTTATTGCAAAGATCTTGTCAGAAAATTACCATTTAAAGTAAATAATTAACAGTTATTAATATTATTGTGTATAAGGATCTTTGTTTCTTTTTTAAAAATCTATCTAGTTCTATAAGTGAAAATTATAATGCATGAATATTTATACTAGGGCTTATTTATATAAGTTGTGTACAAAATATACATTTTTAATTTATATTTATTGGATTTGGGTCTACTATAAAAATTATTGCTTATATAAAATATAACTGCTATTTAGTTTTTGAGCAAAGTAAAAATTCAAGATGAAATTAGTTTAATAATGATGTTTAAATTTTAAATTTGTATAATGTGTGTGTTTAGTCGAAAGTGGGTTAGAATTTCTTCATTTTTTTGAACAGTTCTATTTATTATTATATCTGTTAAAATGTATTTATTTTAACCTAATACTGTCTTGTTTACTATGGTCTATGCTATTATATAATCATATTTTCAGTGCACATTAATTATTTTCTATACAAAATATACACATGTTTTCCAATAAACATCCAAAACCTAACTAAGTGATATAAAATGTTGTTTCATAGCAGGTAGTAGAGGTAAGTTTATAACTTAATTTTTTGGTACATTTCTTTTATCTCGACTACCGAAAATCTCAATTTTGTTATGGTTTTGACTTTATAGTTTCAGTCTGTTAATACACAATGCACATAAATTGTTATTTATATAAGTATACTATGTATTAGTTGTATTAATATAACCACAGAATAAATAAAAGGGAGTATAAAGAAATTTTTCATGGGTTCTTAATTTTTTTATGGGGGGCGATAAAAGCTTATCCAACATATTCAATTTTGAACATGGTTGATTCTCCAGAATATCTTTATTCTGTGATACCTATTCTTACTTTTCATTATTTTTATCTGTCAATTTTCGGAAATATTTTTTAATATGTTACCGAATGGATAATAGATATTCTCCTTTGATGTTTTGTATCCAGATAAATTCCGCCAGTTAAGACTCCAAATGACGGTGTCGGGTTCTCCAAAGTTAGATACAACTATTATGACTAAACTATCTTTTAACATTGTAGACGACGAAAATGACTGTGATCGGTAACAGCAGAATTTTTGGCTCCCAGTAGTTTTCGGCATTGGGTTAGTAGTTAAGATACCAGAATTAAGACCTTGTTTAGATTATATTTTGGGATGATGGAAAAGTGTACCAATTTTTTTTCTTCCATATTTTGCAAAAATGTCAAAAAAAGTTTTATATCTAAATAAATAAATAATTTTCAAATTATCGTGTTTATATTATTATTATTTATAATAAGTACATGATATCTTGACAGTTTTGATTTAATTAATTCAATTTTTTTTTGCAATTTTGCATATTTTATGGATTTTTGGGGCAAGTTTTTAGCATTAGTAGTCAGTTATTAGTTATCAGCTACATAAATGTTAGCCCTGCAGCTTGTGGATGCCTAGCGTCAACACTGGTTGAATTCATGATCTGCATCCTTGACTGTATGATATTGCAAGGAAAACATACTTAAACACTTATATATAGCACAAACAAAGATATAAAATGTACCTATTTACATAGGATTTATTTATATAGTTATATTTCAAGATTATAAGTTTTGTTAAAAATTTAACTCCTAACACCCTGCTATCTGTGTCTTTAATTTTACCATCACAATTTGCAAAAATTTGTGATTTACTTATAACTTATGCTAATATTTATATGATTCGGTCAGTATATGTTTTAGTCAGTAATATTTATTAATCCTGATAGTTTCAAGCTTCTACAACATTTTTTTGTGTATTTCGACAAAATGTAATATTTATTGCATAATGAAGACATTTAATTATAAACTGTTTTCAAAATTTAATGACTGTGTAAAATAATATTTAATTGATTTAAAAATTATGATTATAAATTTTGCTGACTACAAACCTTTTGCTGTTGAGTAAAATAATAACAACTTTATCGATTTTAACATGAAAAAAACTTGTTTCTCAAAAAAATTTTTGTGTTCCATTAAGTAATTTACTTGGCTATTAAATGTATTTTAAATTATTAGTATACTTAACAAATGATAATTATCAAATAAATGATTTATGGTATTCATTTTGTTTTCTCCATAAATTGCTATTGTTTAAATTTTGTACGCTTGTTTGTTTATATTTTCAAGATTTTTACTGCATTTTATATGGCATATTATGATACATTTTGGTGTAAAATCTGTGCGATACTTATCATTCCATCTCATTGAAAATTTCTAGACACACCATTGTCTGTGGCACCGTGAAGCAAGAATTTTTTAAAAGTTCAATGTAGCGACATTAATTTTTTAATCCGTTGGCTTATTATTGCTTTCAAATTTAATATTGTAACACAAATGTTACATGTCTATATTTACTCGAATTTGTTACCAATTGATTTCAATTTTTTTTTTTTAAGCCTTAAAAATATTTCCGAAGAATTCGACAAGTTAGGGTTAACCAAAGTGAAGCATTTGGCGCAAGCAACCCCTGAAAAAGTGAGCTTGATACAATTATCTGAAGATCCTTTAACGCTGCTTTATGGAGCTATAGAGGTATGTATAAACTAATAACATTCAACATTTTTTGATTATATTTTTATAATTATGTTTTTTGTTATTTTTAGATATATAGTAAACACCTAGGTAAGTTATTATTACTATATGTGTTCAATTTCTATGCTATATTTAGTATCTAAACTGTGACCAAACATTCTGTTTTTGTAAAATGCTCCATTAGTATCTGGGTTTAAAAAGGTGTAATGTAAACTCTACTCCGTATGTTATTGCTATATTTGTATATGAAATATACAACTTTAAATTTATGAAAAACAATTTAAGTTAATTTTCTGTTCAACTCATTTAATACTCACTTTACTTTACATTACAATATTCTTTTAACATACTCGAGAGCTTTTTAGTATTATGAAATATGGGTATCCACTCATTCGGTCTAGCACTTTTTTTTTATAAATATTTCTTTAATAAAATAACTAGATAATATATGTATAACTTGCATAAATAATTATAATATATTTGTTGGATTGTCAAAATATTCTGAATATTTTTGAGTGGTTTTCAGACATGCTAAATTTCTAATTTCTAATTTCTTTTTTTTTTATTAATTATTTCAATAAACAATTATTTGCTGTGTTAAAAAAAATTAAAATTTGATGTAAATTTCCTCCTATGTTGATATTAGTGTAATTACAAAAGTCTATCATTAATCCAAAACCATTTTCTATGACCATCTAAAGTTACAATATTGATGAAATACTTCAGTTATAAATATATAAAAAAAATGTCCAAGTTCAAATGTTTACAATATTTGGTATTTAGTTATTTACCCGTAATATAAATCTTCTAAATTGATTTTTGATGATTAATTGCAATTCAAAAACTAAAAACCTATTTAAAATTTTCATCTAATGTTTATTTGATCATTGTCAACACTAAAAAAATGTCAAAGTATTTTAACAAAAATAAATATTTAAAAAAATAATTATGATTTTAATTTTTAATTATTTTATTTTAATCAAAAATTTTACATGCACAGTACCGTCATGTTCTATTAAGGAATAGTGTATCTTGTTTTAATATAAATTTTATCTTCACATTACATACATTTTTAATGTTCCAATAATTTTTTTATTTTTAGAAAAATAACGAAATATTTTTGTTATTATTTCACTTTATTTTATCATTGATGGCTCACAATAAAATAATACATTGTTAAGTGGATGCTATTCTCGCATATGTTGTCTCCGTCTTACAAATATACAATATCGCGAAAACTGTTGTGTGCAGGAAAGAACCGAGAAAGCTACAGTTATAACTAAGAAACCAAATTTTCACAATGAATAGAGGAGAATTTTAACTGTGTAGTAGAGTTTTTATTTTTTTCTGTAAGACCAATATATCAAAAGTTATTTAAGTCTGGAAAATTTAAAAATATCAGATTTTTTAAAGCATTATAATTTTTTTCTTAATAATGATATCAAACAAATAAAAAAACCACGACACAGAAAATATTATCTTCTATATTGTGTAATTTTTTGGTGTCTCTGCTAGAACTTCAAACTAAGTGGTTCTATTCCTTACAAAACAGTTTTTGCTATGTTGTACATTTGTAAGACAGACAACATATGCGAGTGTAGGGTCCCCTGAAACTATAAATTTACATTTTAAATCTTTGTGAATTATGTTATATTAAATAAACTAAAATTCATTCTAAATTTCTGATTGTGTTCTTACTCTAAGTTTATTGTTTTATACTAATTTATAATTTAGTTGTAAAATTATACATTTAAATTTCATTAACCTCAAATTATTCTTTTTCCCCCAATTAAACATATGAGTAACTACACTAAAATTATAGGGATTCTAAAATTATGTTTTGTAATAAATGTATTTTCTAAATTATACATATATTTTTTAGATAATCTCTTAAAATCTGCAAAGTTGGAATTTCGAAAGAAAAATTTCTATAATACACAACGAATATGTAAAGAATTACTTGTACATAAACCGACAGACATGGATGTTATTATGCTTAATTCCAATTCATTTTTCAATGGCAAAAATTATGACAAGTGTATTGAATGTTTACAGACAGCAAAAAATACCGATCCTGATTTTCCTTTAGTTCTGTATAATCTTGCAGCATGTTATTGGAATAAATCCGAAAAGGATTTAGCAAAAAAATATCTTTCTGAAGCTTGTCTTTTACAACCTTCTTGGGTTGAGGAATGGTCACAATATGCCTTTATGTTATATATAACAGATGACTTCAAAGCAGCTGAACCTGCTTATGAACACGTTTTAAGTCTAAAACCCAATTTATACAAAGCACGTACTCGATATGGACGGGTGCTTTTAGAACTAGGAAAAATACAAGATGCTAAAAAGCAATTGAAGATTGCCCTCAAAAATGCTTCAAAATGTCCAGAAACTTTAAAATGTTTAGGATTTGTTTATTATAAGATCGGTAAATTTGAAAAAGCTATTTCTTATTGTAAAAAAGCTTTAGAAATAAATCCTAATCTAAAAAGTGTTCATGGTTGTTTGGGATTGGTTTATCACGAAGTTAAAGAGTACCAAAAATCCATTACTGAATTTATAAGAGATGTAAAATCAGATCCAGAAAATATGAAACCTTTAAGAAATTTAGCAGTCGCATACTGTTATCAAAAGAATTTTGTATTGTGTGCTGCTGTATTCAAAAAGTGCTTGAAACTTGAACCTGAGAACTTTAATGTTTATTTAGACTTGGGTTTGATATATTTGAAAAATATTAAAAATTATCAAGAAGCTATAATATGTTTTAAAAAATGTATCGAGTTAAAACCGGAAAAAAAAGATGCGTACAAGAATCTTTACACTGCATACAAAAAAAATGAGGATTATTTAAGTGCGTCTGATACTTGCATGATATTGGGTGATATGTATCTGGAATGTGATGATCAAGAAAATGCCAGAGATATATTCTCTTCTTCAGTAGTTTCAAACCCTGAGAATGCATTTGGTTATTGGAAGTTGGGACTGGCTTTTTACAATCTGGGTGATCTAGACTTGGCTTTTTCCAGGTAATAATTTATTAACATGGTAGTCATTAAAATGTTTGTTTTATAATATACTGGTTATACTGTTAAAGTGTAATAATACTGTGTCTTGGTAATCTATTTTAAAACAATTTAATTTTTAGTATGAGTTCCACCGCAAAGAAGCACAATAATACATTAATACAAATAAAATATTCAATTAATTTTGTCTACTTTATTTACTCCTAATTTATAAATACATCTCATCTGTTAACTTTTATTCTTGATAGAGAGTTAAATATTTTTTTTTTTTTAAATACACGTTATTTGAAATTAAGTAGTAAAAACATATTATGTAAGATTTGTAAATCCTATGGCAGTTGAACATATTTACTTTATTTTTTTTCAGTATTAAAACTAAATTTAAGGCTAGAGAATTGTAGATTTTATGTATATTAGCTATGTTGTTGATTTATAAGTTAATGACGTATTATATTATGAGTATAACTAAAGAGTGGATTTTAGGTTAATTAAAGTTTAAAATATTAGTGTATTATGCTCTTAAACACCCTCGAAATATTCTCTACCAATAATCCCTTTTTTTAGTTAGAATAAGAAACAATTTTATAATGGTATATAGTTATTTAAAACCCAATACATTTAAAATATTTACATTTATTTGTGTTTTAAACATTTTTTCCTGCAGCTTAATAGTAATTTACAACCCTAGAAATTGATAAATATTTTTTTTTATGAACAAAAATACAAGATATTCTTAAATATTCAAAATATAGTATATGTTTTAACATGCAAAATAAATTTTTCTTTGAATTCTGTAATGGACAAGTCATCTACATTTTTCAACACCTCTGAATTCCATAAAGTCATTAACTAAATAACACAACGATTTTGGATATTAATTAATTATTATTAGGGCTTGGATTTTAAAGCATAATAAATAATAAAAAAAGTAAAAAAAAACATTACCAAAAATTAACATGAATTAGTTATAAAAGTGAATAAAANNAAAATTAATTTAAATTAAAAAAAGAATTAACTAAATATATCGATATTGATATTATAGGAGTACTGACCATAGGTTCTACAGGCTATTTTATGTAGGTCGATAAGCTAGCACCCTGTAGGCTATCTGTAAATCGATTATCTATGTACGTTTAATACATTTAGCAATCATCCGATAACGAAAACAGTAATAATCTAATTTAGCAATTTAGCCCGTATTCCAGATTTTCACATTTCTTATTGATTAAATAAAAATTTTTTTTTTGTTTGTATAGAAACATATAATTTTATAATTGGAATAACTGAAAAAAATAAATAAAAAAGCAATAAAAGTATTTACACAAAAAACAAACAAAAAATAATTGGTTTATTTGGAATCAGAACGATGTGAAACGAATTCATGTATAAAAATGAAATGTCTATCCCATACATAAAAAAGAAGCATTTGCTTTAAAATCCGAGCCTTACTTATCATAATTCAACTAAGCATGTGTTAGTTATATTGTTTGAATCTACCTATATTTTAAAATGTAACATTTTTGTTTATTATTAATAATAATAAAGAAACTAAATCAATTTTAATGCAGAATGTAATAATAATAAATGGTTTATTATTATGAATATTTGATATTATTAGTATATATTGGAAATACATTTGCATGCATGCATTTAATTTTGCCTTTTTTTTAAATATTGATTATTAGATTATTAAAACTGTTTTATTTGTTTTTTAGACTTCAGTTTAAGATATTGCACAATTGTTATTAGTTTCTGTTTCTCATGATATGAACATAGTACTTGGTGCTTGATTTAATTAATAGAATATTATCCCCATAAAATGTATCTACTGAGCATGACTAGTAATTATCATAATTTTTTTCAACAGGTATAAAAAAGCTATTGAAGTGAATCCAGATTTATTAAATTATAATTGTGAAAACAAGAAAGATTATGATGAGTATAAAAAATATATGGAATCACGACTAGACGAATAAAAGTGGACAAGTAATTTTATTATGTATAATACAAGATTATAATATGAAGATCAAATGTTTAAATTATTAATTAGTTACATTTTTTTTTGTAAAATGTGTTAGTTTTAATTTTGAAACATTAATTCTTTTGATAATAATGCTTTACATTATATTTTATGGAAATTATTTGCAACCAACATTTTGTGTGTTCAATAAATCGTTTTTATTGCATTTCCAAATAGTAAACAGTGTTAACATTTTTTATTGACGTCATAGGCAGAAATCCATTAAAACTCAAGAAGGCTATACATTTTTTACATCATTGTCAGCATTTGCCGATTGGCTTCGATCCCACACGACTAAAAAGCCGCCTGTTTTGGGGGGACTAAACCCCTCCCTCGATTTCTGCCTATGATCTTAATCCTCCTGACAAAGAACTTATGGATCTATATTCTATGGCCGTGACGCACTCTTATTATTTGTCGTGTTGTAGCTCCTTTTGATTGTCATAAGGGTTATCATGTTACATCCTCGTGCACCACACTAACCAAAAAATATTGTTGTTTTCTCCTGTCACAAACTGATAGTGTTAGAAAAAATAATATTTTATGCAATTACGGCTGTGGTAGTATGGTCTTAGTGTGTATGCCTTTATAGTTTATTGTTATTATTTTATTGCACAAGCATAATGCTGTAGTCAAACTCTAATAGACTTAAAGTAGGCAGATGTAAATGTTCAACATTTTTGTTGTAAACTCAGTCAGGAAATTTCAGGTCAGTACAGACGAAAGAAGTGAATACTTAAATGGTTATTAAATTATGTATGTATCTAGTATAAATAAAAAAAAAAATATTAATTTAATGAGCATTAAATGTATTAAACTGTCCATTGTTCACTTCAAAAACATTGATTATAAACTCGGACTGATTAAAATGTATAATAAAGATGACACAACTTAATCTAAAAATAATAAATAATACATTTTAATTCTAGTATTAACTCAACTAAATATAATATATTTGGTCATAGCAAAATTAATAGAAGTACAAACCAAAACTTATTAAAATAAACAGTCTAAATGAACTATTTAATTGTCAAAATTCCATAACTAAAAAAAAAATATTGCGAGAAATCATGCTTTAGAAGTAAAAAAACAATAGAAACGTAGCTCTCTACTCAAAAAAATCAATTTTTTTCAAACTTTTAAATTTATAATTTAGTTAAATTATGTAATATTTATTGAGTTGTATAAAAAACAGGGGCAGAGTTAACAAACGCTCACTTAGTACTTAATAGTATAAATTTGACAAACTGTCCAATAATGTTACACTATTATTATTATTAAAAATGTAACTGTCATATTGATTGGTTCATGTATTAATTAATCTCAATCAATCATATTGTCATGACATTACATCTCTTTTGTATTAATCCTTTTAATTTGCTGACATTATCTTAATTTGTTCCTTTTTTCTAAGTAATTATTTGCTCCTTGGAAGTAATGCGAAAGCAGTCCTCGTGGCGCCGTCTGTTCAAAAATGGAAAAAAAAAGGTAATTATGTCTCAAATTACTCTAATTATCAAGAACAAGAGCTGAGCTTTATAACTTACAAATAATAATTAATTGATATATTGTTTTTCAAGTAAAAACGTGTTTATTATTATTATTATTTGAAGAATACATTTATATAAGTATCACTATTACCTTCCTCCCACAAAAAAAAAAGTATAAAGTCACTTAAATTAAATTAACATTGGATTACTAATTTACAATTTTAATTAAACAATTTTGACCAACCGTTGGTTGGTTGGTCGAATTAAAATAGTACTATTTATGATCACATGACATCGTAACTTTAAAAATAAGAACTTCTGATCTTAAAATGTCAACTTCTTGATTTTAATTGCATTAATTTTCAAACATTTTTTTTTTCAATCCTTAGATTGGTTCAATGACTTAGATAAACTCCACTCATCCCTATCCATTACAACCACTTTCAGTTCTTTGTAATTATGGGTAATTATTCTTATGTCTTCTATGATCCATTACATACATAGGTTCCTGATTTTTTTTTTAATTTTAGAGGAGAAATTTATTCAAGGTCTGCCTAGTGATTTAAATTGCAGTGATTTGATATATTTTGAATACGGGCCAATCACGTCTCTTGATGTTGAGTAAATTTTATACAAACTTATTTAGTTTTATATTTAAAATTGTATTATAACAATAAAGAAACAGCTGAAAAATGTGGTCTTGAATGTATTCTAATTAGATGTTCTGAGCAATAGCGACAAATATCAGTTTGTATGGTCACGCCCTTTAGCTACCACATTTGTGCTGTTGTAGTTGTTAAGAATGTCTTATATTTTAAATAGCTTAAAAATAATTAAGAAATGTAGTAAAAAATGTAGTAATTCAAGTACTATCTACTGTTTTTTTGTTTTTTAGTTACCTACATAAAAGAAGAACAATATAAATTTAGTCAAAAACTAGTATTCTGTAAACATTTTCCATTTCCCCCTTTCCACCATTAATTAGTACTAAAGTACTGGACATTTTTCAATTTTTACCTCTGAAAAGTATTAATTCACTCTGCTCAGAATTTAAAATTACATTATTTATTATGTTATGATGTGAAATATGATTATAATAAATAATTATAAGTGATAATATTAGTGGGCATTATATTGTCATTCACCATGTCAAGTTCAATATGATAAGTCCATTACAATTGCAATTACATTTACTGAATGAAATAATTAACAATAATTCTGGAGGGCTAATATTCACACTGCCCCCCCTTTATATTCCTATGCCACTCAGAATTTAAAACAGGAAATGTAACTATTCTGTATAATATTTAGTGTTGACTGTCGAGTGTAGGTAACTCATCATTGAGTAGGTCTCTATATATAATGGATGTATTTAATTTAAAATCAATGATTATTGAGAAATTCACTGATTAAATTATTCTGTCAAATATAAATTTATTATATTTTAAAATGCAGTATACATTTTAAATTTTGTCTATAAATGGAATTTTTTATTGGCTGTTTTACTATGTGTAAAGTTTTATAAAAACAAATTCACACATTAATTATAGTACTTCGTATTTTCGTAAAATATAGCTAAGATTTAATGTGTAATTAGATGACAATGTATTATTTTTAATTATATGCCCTGAGTCTTGTACACCAACTTGTAATATTCCTCTACTCTAACAGAATTAAAGCGTTGTTACATAAAAAAACTAATGTTAGGTAAAATTAATATAATGTTGAGCAACTACAGTAGAAAAAAATATGTCACTTAAAGATAGATTTATAATTGTTTATATTATGACAGAAATTGTTATAATTGTTCTTTTAACAGAGCTATACAAAATTATATATGATTGCTGAATCTACATATTGTACATATTTAATTTGTAAAATTCCAACCACAATCCTGTGATTATAAATGTAGACACACCCAGAATGGGTTACAACATAATTGAACACTGACCACAGTCGTAACTATAGGGGGGGGGGGCTAAGCACCCTAACTTTTATTTTAGACCCCTCTCGTCATAAATCTTATACTCCTACCAACAGTAGCTGATCTCCATAAGTACAACGGTTGTGTACTTCTGTGCTTGTGTCTGAAAGTTCATTATATTGCTATAGTAATAAATTGGTCAAATTTTCTTTTCTTATGTCAAATTAAACTTATTTAGGGTCAACTTATGTTATTAAATCGGTCCTTTAAGTTATCTATTATAGCTATTCAAAATGACTTATCAAGTATTCTCTTTTCTCAACAAAGAAAATTAAAAAAAAAAAAAAATGGCAGTACTGAATGAAAGCTTAAACTGAAATGACTAGTGCATTATTATTATGGTACACATATACACATATCAATTAATAACTTTCACTTACAATTACAAGAAATCGAAAAATTTGAATTTGTAGCAAAAAAAAATATTTTAATAATTTAATGTTTACTTTATTCCACTTTTTTAATGGTTGGTTACCACACTATAATAATGAAATAAAAAATTAATCAAATTACATTTACATTAAACAATTAATGTAACATATTTGAGGGGTGTGGGGGGCAGAGGCCCCACCCTTTTATACTAATTATAAAAATGCTAGGGCTGAAGCTCCCCTCACTTTAAGGTCTGGTTATGCCTATGACACCGACCCCTTTTTCATGATAAAATCTCAAGATGATTGCTCACCAAATGATACAAGTATTATGTATATTGCCATGGAATTAATGCGAAAGCAGTCCCCTCGGTGCGGTCAGTTCAAAAATGGAAAAATAAAAAAGGATGATGTATATTATACATATTATACATTATAATACATACTCATACATCATAATAATGATCTTGTATTAAATACCTATACAATTACAATTTTATTAAAAAGTTTCAAAACTATTCTTTTTGTTGGCTTGGTTAAAAATTGTTTGTTTAAATTTTTCTGTTTTATTTGAATTTAATAATATTGTTTTTTACAATATGTAGTGGACTATGCATTTACAATATCATTATTATTTCGTAATTTTTAATAGTACTATTCATTAAAATTGTAACCAGGGCCTTGCACCCGAATCATTTATTTGGGTTTCGGGTTTCGGGTGCTGGATGTATTTGGTTGTTCAAACACCTGAATAAAAAATTTAAACAAACATTTAGGTTTTCAAAACCGTTATTATTCGGGTTAATATTGGTTAATATGGGTGCTGAGAAATCTGGATAAAACAGAACTTTTGATGACCCCCCCCGGCCGCCGGGGGGGGGGGGGGGGGGGGGGGGGGGGGGTGGTTCTGTCGCGGTGATGGGGTTCCGCTGGTCGGGGGGGTGGGGGTGTGCGTGAC